>JAODAL010038805.1:0-38754 GCA_025379985.1 Phyllomedusa bahiana
GTCAGATAAAGATTGCTGAGACGGAGAAAGAGGTACAGACCATTGAGCAACAACTAACTGCCACCCTCACGAATGAGGAGTTCATCTCACTCAAATCCAAAACCGACAAAATCTTGGATGAACACCGCAAACTACTGGAGAATCATAAACGATCCAAGTTCATGAGAGTCACTGATGATTTCATCAACAAGAGAGTATATCATTGGCAAAGGTATAACACCTACTTACCTTGAACCTATCGCGACTCTTCCAACTCCGGTTCGGAGAGTGATAGAGGTTTTCATCCAGGAAGAGGTCGTTTTTTAGGAGACCCAAGAAAACCTACCGAGGAAGAGACCTGCTAGGAGGGCAAGCAGGAAATCTCACAAACACATCACCAATGATTGTGACTCGCTCCCAGCAACAGTAAAACAGCCATAAAGTCAGGTGACTGCTTGATAAAGGTCTTTGCCGACCGAAACGTCGACTAAATCAAGTCACCTATTTTTTGTCTTGAATTACTGGAGCCTGCATATTCCACATTATATGGATTTATAAATAAATGAATTATTTTGCTTCATAAGAACACCTTTGTGTGCAGTCAATTACTGTTCTACATATTTGGAGGACTTGTGCCTACTTTGACTTGCACCATCGACAACTGTTTCTGTTTGGTGTGCCTTCCCTATCTTTTTGAATAGACTGACCCCCTTATATACTATTAGGCTGCCCCCCGGCTATGTTATTAGGCTGCCCCCTTGCTATGCTATTAGTCTGCCCCCTTGCTATATTATTAGGCTTCCACTCTGCTATGCTATTAGGCTGCCTCCCTGCTATGCTATTCGACTGCCCCCTTGCTATGCTATTAGGCTGCCCCCTTGCTATGCTATTAGGCTGCCCCCCCTGCTATACTATTAGGCTGCCCCCCTGCTATGCTATTAGGCTGTCCCCTTGCTATGCTATTAGGCTGCCCCCCTGCTATGTTATTAGGCTATCTTAAATCTGAACGGGTAGCACTAGAATCCTTATCAAAGAACCGCGAGCTATGCATTAAGCCCTCTGACAAGGGGGGCAACATTGTAGTGATGAATTGTCAGCAATATCGGGAGATGTGCCTGAATCTTTTAAAGGATAAAATTTGTTATGCACGTTTATCAGCAGATCCTACTATGGGTTTTCAGGCAGAACTAAAAAGTTTATTAACACAGGCAAAAGAGATGGAACTCATTGACCAAGTTGAATATGACTTTCTATATCCACGCACACCTAGGGTTGCTACGTTTTATGCTTTGCCCAACGTTCACAAGGGGGTGTCTCCCTTGAGGGGACGTCCCATTGTCTCTGGGATAGGGGCCCTTTGTCAAAATTGTGGTATCTATCTAGACCACATACTGGCACCATTTGTTGAAACCCTACCATCCTTTGTTAGGGACACTATGGATCTATTAAAGCGCATTGAGGGACTGACGATTGGTGAGAGTGCCTTTCTAGCAAGCATCGACGTAGACGTGGAAACTTGGACAGATTATTACTGCAGAAGGAATGCTTCTGGACATTTACCCTAAATACAAAGGCACCAAACGGGTTAAATGACCAGTTGGATTTCAGCAGCTATCTTTAAAGTGTTTCTTTTCTTTCCCTTGTATATACAACATTGTTGATTTAACTTGATCAATTGAGCACAATATCCTAACTAACTTTATCAATGTCCCTTGGGAGAATTGGAACAGATTATCAGTTCTTTTTCCTACCAATAAATGTTGTTTCACTAGCTGTTAACCGAGCATGTTTTTAAAATCACCTGCTCAGTCTGTCTGCCCCGTTGTCGCGTCCTGCATATATTTCGGCGCGATGCTTATCTGCGCATGCGCCGTAACCATGGACGCTTTCTCGGCGCAGTTCTCCGTTGCTGGCGCACTAAGTGATGCCACGGAGGCGCCGTGAGCGCGCCTTTATTTTCTTCCGCGCGCCGCCAGCTTTCGGCGTCTCACACACGCCGACTTGTCATGCCCTTACAGGGCGGGAGTGACTTAACCAGTTCTGAAACTCAATAGTAAGTTATATGGTGTATGCTTGTCGTGGGGGGTTCGTTTGGGGTTGGTTGTTTATCTTATCCCCCTTTTTGTTTTTGTTTTTGTACTTCCCACAGCCTGGTAGTCTTGCTGGTTTATATTGCAAACCTACAAGGCGGCATTATGCAGATGAAACGTAAGGTAGTGTCCTTTTTTGTTATGTAAACACGGCATGTTATGTTGTTTCTGCATCAATAACTACCATCAGGTATTATCTACCCTCTAATTCTTGTGCCTCGCATTATTGCAGCCATTTATTTGTCACTATACTCAGATACTTGGTCCAATTATATCTTTCCAGATTGTCCCCTGAGGATGTCATGGATGATTGAAACATGTTGGGACGGGACCATGAGGAATAACAGGGTGTTTTTGAATTAGGGTAAGGCTGCGGACAGGAACGCCCTTATCGGGGCGATCATCCTGTATCTCTCTTAGTTAGGTAGGGGTATGTTAGGTTTATAGGGCCAGGTTTTGTATACCACGCTGGTCCCACCCATGTGGTTGTTGTTTGCCTCCCACAGTGTTTTGAGATAGATCACGATATATTTTAAACTGTATTAATAAAAGTTATTTTTTAGAACCGATTTTTCCTCTTTAAATTGTCTTCTATATATGCTGATCAAGAGGTTTTGGTACTATTGGTAGGGATCTGCTAGGTACATTTGTTTTTGCCGCAAAATAGAACAAAAAACTGGCATTGGCGTGTTGGGACATGTCACCCTTAATGAAGCTCTGGTCAAAAATTTGGCACATAAGCAAAAATTGCAAGACGCACTCACATCCTACTTTGAGTTCAATTCTGGCACGGTATCCTCTCTCTCTTCCCTTTGGGAGGCTCATAAAGCGGTATTTCGTGGCCACTGCATTGCATTAGGCTCTAGGCTTAAAAAAGACAGCAAAGAGAGGGTATCGTCCCTCCGCGCCCTCCTAAGGGACCTTGAGAGAAGGATGACTGTACGCCCTAGCGTGACAACTTTACGTCGCATAGTAGCAACCCGGCAGGACCTAAAAGACATAGCTACACGCACGGTGGAATGGCTCCTAGTGTACTCGAAGCAGCGATTCTACAATTTCGGCAATAAGGCCCACACAATCTTGGCCAGACAGCTCAAAGAGAGATTTGTGAAATATTTGCCATCCGCACTCCGTGACCGGACAGGGGCGCTGCGGTACGACCCGAAAGCCATGGCGGATATTTTCCTGGATTATTTCTCCAAACTGTAGTCTCCCCTTCAGACCTACCAGACAAGGAACACGAGGCCCAGAAGCAAATTAGGGATTTCCTGCAGTCGTGCCCCCTCACCTACCTCCCACCAGAGGCACATGCCATCCTTAATGCCCCCATCGAATTAAAGGAAATAATGGATGTCCTAAAAAAGCTCCCCTCAGGGAAGGCCCCAGGACCGGATGGTCTCCCATATCTATATTATAAAGTGTACTCTGACACTCTTGTCCCCCACATGCTCCAATTATTTAATTCCTTCCTTAAGGGCTCCCCTCTCCTGGAATCGATGACCCTCTCCCACATCACCCTTATCCACAAGCCCGGAAAGGACCCAGCGGATAGCGCTAGTTATCGCCCTATAGCGCTCCTCAATTCGAACCTAAAAATTTACACCAAAATTTTGGCCAATGGACTAAATCACTGGCTTCCATGTCTCATCAATAGAGATCAGGTGGGGTTTGTCCCATCTAGGCAGGGAGGGGATAACACAAGACGGACTATCGAGCTGATAGAAATTGCCAACTCACAAAATCAACAAGTCCTAATCCTTAGCCTTGACGCAGAAAAGGCCTTTGATAGGCTAGGCTGGCCCTTCATGTTAGAGACTCTAACTACGCTGGGCTTCTCGGGGGCTTTTCTGACTGCGATTAAAGGACTTTACCCCTCACCGTCAGCGTCAATTAAACTGCCTTTTTGTACCTTCGAGAGGTTTCGAATAAAAAATGGTACAAGACAGGGGTGTCCTTTATCCCCCCTCCTGTTTGCTTTATGTATAGAGCCTCTCGTGGCTGCAATTAGGGCCAACCCAGACATAAGAGGAATCAAAGTTAGGGATAAGGAGGTTAAGCTGTCCTTGTTTGCGGACGACATCCTCCTGACTCTGACGGCGACACATACCACTCTCCCCACCCTCCACTCTCTTCTAAGCACGTTTGGAAAGTTGTCGGGATGCAAAATTAATGCCCTAAATCAGAGGCCCTCCCCATAAACTTGCCGCCTGAAGTGTCCGACTCCCTTAAAAGTAACTATTCGTATAAATGGAGGGAACACTCGCTTAAATACTTGGGAATCCAAATTACTAATAGATACGAGGCACTATACAAAACTAATTTTCCCCCACTCTTTAGGGAATTGAAGGGCCTGCTATTGAAATGGAACGCACTACCGATCTCATTCTTTGGCAGAATTAATTCGGTCCAGATGAGCATTTTGCCCAAACTCCTGTACTTGTTTGAGACCCTTCCAGTGGCGGTCCCCTGGCGGACCTGCTATCACTGCTATCAGCAATTCTAGACTTCATAGGGGCCCAAGGGCACCACAGAGTATCAAAAGAAGTGCTAATGACCAGCAAGCAGAGGGGGGCTTAGCAGTGCCTAATATTTTGCATTACTATTTTGCTACTCACCTAAGACATGTTCCTGTCTGGTCCGCGCTGAGAGCTTCCTCAAAATGGGTAGAGGTGGAAAAATTATGGCTAGCCCCCACACATCCTAACGCCTTTCTGTGGCACTCCCGCCCACTCCCAGACACGAGATCGTTATTAGGACCCATCAGATTCACACTACAGATCTGGAAATACTGCCAACCAAAATACCCACTTGCCTCCAAGGCCTCACCGATGACCTCTTTTTTATGCACTCCTCTCCTGCCGGGAAGCTCGTCGAGGTTCTTTGCGCGACCATGGCTGGGGCATGACTTATTCAGATTCGTTGACATCACGGAGGGGCGGGATAGGAAATTGATCCCGTTCCCTACCCTCCAAGCTAAATATGACCTCCCTATGAGTTCAAGTGTTACGATACTGGTGTGTATTGCTGGAATCCAATGGCAGGAGCTAAGACACAAACACAAGGAGGCACTGGAGACTTGATCTGGAACAGCAGGAGAAGGCAAGGATCCAAGGCGAGGAGTAGCCGGAGACTGACGAGCGGTAAACAGGTTGCTCGGGGTTTTCAGGGTGGACTGCGAGGAGAGGAACAAACTGGAAGATGAGTTCCTAGGCAAGAGGACTGTAAGCTAAGCAGGAACTAGGACACAATACTCAAGCAGTGAGCAACAGACTTGAGGAGTTTATATAGGAACTGGAACCGGAAACAAGATGGCAACCAGAGACACAATCCACCATCTTGACTGAGGGCAAACTTAAGGGCAAACACAGTTGGTAAGTTCCACGGAATAGCAGGAGATTCCTGACATCAAGTTTTCATTATCTCCAAATTAACCACGTCCTCTCTTCTATTTACGGAACCAATAGGTTGTCTTCTCCTACTCAATTATAGATGATGTGCAAGGCTGGAGTATCCACTAAGAGGCTCATCTCTGCAATTTATGCAATCCTTCAAAACCCTGCTCCCGAGAGGGAGATACGCCACAAGTATATGGTGAGATGGGAGTTCTACCTGGGCAGAGTTTTCCCCTTTTCGACTTGGCAGACCATCTGGGGGGCAGCGGCGAAGTCCTCCACGTGCATCACCCATAAGGAAAATTCATAAAAAATTTTGTTGTTCTGGTACCACACCCCGGACCTCCTGCACAAATGGAGTCCGCGGATTCCAGACTCATGCTGGCGCTGTGATCAAGCAGTGGGTACGCTCCCGCATATTTTCTGGGATTGTCCGATGTTATTTTCTGGGCCCACATGCGTGACTTCCTTGTTGACCTTCTGGGTACGGTGATATCCTTGGACCCACTCATCTACTTGCTTAATGGGCCGGTGTTGGGTCTATCTAAACCCAAGGGTCCTCACAGCCGCTAGGTGTCTGATATCGAGGTTGTGGAAACAGACCCGTCCTCCCTCGATCTCAGACCTTTACCAATGGGTCAGGGAGGTGCGTCAAATGGAATATCTGACAGCCGCTCTAAACAGCCTGGACCACTTTGATAAAGTGTGGTCGGTTTGGGATGTATACAGCGTGACCTATGCTTTGTAAACGGAAAATAGTAGGCTATATCATGCCTCTCTTCTCTCCCTTCATGCCCTTCACTTTACCCTCTTTTGTGTCTCCCTTTTGTAATCTTGTCCTTGTCCTGTACATCAAAGTTAGACCTTCCTGACAACTGTGAATTTGTGACGGTTACCGATCCTGGGATGTAATATTGTTATGTAGTAACTACATGGAAGTTGCGAAACTGAGATGCTGTTCTACTTCACTATCTCAGGATGTATTTTGCTATGCGAAATGTTCATTTGTCTGTGTTTGTTTCACATTTTGCCAATTGTTATGAGGCTTCTATGTTTTATCTGGAAATTTATTAATAAAAACATACAGTTAAAAAAAAAAAAAAAAAAGAGCTCAAACCTTCTAAATAACAAAAAATAAAAAATAACATTTTCCAAAAAACAATAACGGCGCTACATCAGGAATTAGGATCTTGGAAATTGCCGGAAATACAGTAATTCAAATTCTGAAAGAGCTTCTCCTGGTCGGCATAAACCAGCCAATTAGAATAGGAGCGACAGAGACCCATTAAAACCTATGGAAAGTAAATGACCAAATCAAAATCAAAGGCGGGACAGTTCAAAATACAGTAAAAATGCAGAAAAGAGCTGATTGGCTGAGCTAGCGGTGGCTTGGCTATCTCGGCCAATCAGAGCGTGAGCTACTTCTCCCATTGTAGTCTATGGCCAGATTGGGGCAATGAAATCTCGGCTCTCAGCGCCGTGCGGCATGGAATATGATTAAAAAAATCATTTTTATTAGGTGTAAAATATTCTCTGAAAAAGAGCTGAAACCTTCTAAAAACATAAATCAATCAAATCCCGAACAACGCGTTTGTCGCCGAGACCGGCGCTACATCAGGAATTGCGATATAGAGAATTGCCGGGAAATACAGCAATTCAAATTCTGTAAGCTCTTCTCATAAACCAGCCAATCAGAATAGGAGCGACAGGGAACCATTATAACCTATGGAGAAGTATGGACCAATCAAATGAAAAGGCGGGACAGTTCAAGATACAGTAAAAATGCAGAAAAGAGCTGATTGGTTGAGCTAGCGGGGGCTTGGCAATCCTGGCCAATCAGAATAGAAGCGACAGTGATCCAAAAAAGAGCTGATTGGTTGAGCCCAGATGGCAGATATGAATCCACCAATCATATGTAGTGCATCTGTTTTGAATGGAGAAAGAAGGGCATTTCGTTATACCCATACTATTGATCATTGGCTAACGAAAATAAAGAAATAAAAATGAATTTATTGAATTAATATTCTTTTTAGTTACCCCTATATTATTGTATTTGTTTTATATAGAGATCGGTACAACTTCGTGAGTCTTATCATTTGATTTCGGCCATGTACAGTTTTATAATATATTGAATATATATTATATATATTTGAAAACCCATAAGAGCGTCGCTCGCTCTCCCATTGGTCCAAATAACCGCGCCTCTTTTAACTTAGCCAATCACAAACAGATCTCTTTTCTGCAATTCTTTTCCCCAATAGAACTCTATGAGAAGGTACTCAGGGCCCCTGATATGGGCTTTAAGCTGGACGACCCCTTCTCTCCCCCAAACCCAATAACAGTCCTAGAATATTTCCCATAGACAGTAATAAATTTTAGGGCGCCCTTCTATCGCGCCCTTCTTGCTCCACTCAAAATAGACGCACTACATATGATTGGTGGATTCATATCTGCCGCCTGGGCTCAACCAATCAGCTCATTTCTGCCTTTTTTACTGTATTTTGAACTGTCCCGCCTTTGAATTTGATTGATCCATACTTCTCCATAGGTTATAATGGGTCCCTGTCGCTCCTATTCTGATTGGTCAATACTCCTCCATAGGTTATAATGGGTCACTGTCACTCCTTTCTGACCAATGAGACGAGCTTAAACAATTTGAATTACTGTATTTCCCGGCAATTCTCTTTATCCCAATTCCCGATGTAGCGCCGGTCTCGGCGACAAACGCGTTGTTAGGGATTTGATTGATTTATGTTTATAGAAGGTTTGAGTTCTTTTTCAGAGAATATTTTACAACTAATAAAAATGATTTTTTAATTCATACTCCATGCCGCACGGCGCTGAGCGCCGAGATTTCAGTGCCCCCATCTCTCCATTGACTACAATGGGACAAGTAGCTCACGCTCTGATTGGCCGAGATAGCCAAGCCCCCGCTAGCTCAACCAATCAGCTCTTTTCTGCCTTTTTACTGTATTTTGAACTGTCCCGCCTTTGAATTTGATTGGTCAATATTTCTCCATAGGTTTTAATGGGTCACTGTCGCTCCTATTCTGATTGGCTGGGATAGTCAAGCCCCCGCTAGCTCAGCCAATCAGCTCTTTTCTGCCTTTTTACTGTATTTTGAACTGTCCCGCCTTTGATTTTGATTAGTCAATACTTCTCCATAGGTTTTAATGGGTCAGTGTCGCTCCTATTCTGATCGGCTGGTTCTTCTCGACCAATGAGAAGCGCTTTCAGAATTTGAATTACCTTATTTCCCTGCAATTTCCAATATCCTTATTCCTGATGTAGCGCCGTTCTGGATTTTTGGAAAGTGATTTTATTTATGTATTTTTTTAGTAGGTTTCAGCTCTTTCAGAGAATGTTTTACACCTAATAAAGGCGATTTTTTTATTCCTACTCCGCACGGACATTTTTAATGATTTTTGGCTGGTTTCCAGCCTGTCTCGAATCGGAATACATGTTAGTCCCGCATGGTACCCCACACACTGGCGAAGCGCGGTGAACTTTTCACCGCATGTATGAACGCACAATCTATTATGGTGTATGGGTGAAACAAACGGTGAGAAGTGGCAGGTTTCATAAATAGGGGGTGGCTTACATGAAAAATGAATGAACCTGCCACCCTGACAGTACATCTATATACAGATAAGTGCCTGTGAGTGCCCAAGTGCAGGGAGTGACAGATGTGTGTGATAGCAGTTAGGGATCTTGGTAGGCCATATAATCTCACATGTGTCCTGAGACGCCCTAATTTACCCAAGTAATACAGATTGCTTGCGGTGTAAGGGTATATGTACACATGCTGTGTTGGGTCCGCTTTTAGATGCGTGTTTGGATTTGTCTGTTGGACTCCAAATGGACCCCAACACGCATGTAACAAATAGTCATGTGATTTACATTGCTTTTAGTAGGAAACACGCATCGGCGTTCAGTCGAGTGATCGGCGATGATCCACGGGGCGCTTTGGGATCCTTCCAAGAACTGATATGTTAATTCTTGTCCGAAAGACCAGCAGGAGCCCTGTGAAAAACATAGGGTGCACCCTGCCACCAACACCAGCCAAACACGCGTTCATGTTGGTTTCGTGTTGGATCCGTTTTGCCAAGCTTTTTTTTTGGACGCATTTTCGCACCAAAAAGGCCCAAAAATCTAAATTCCAAAGAGCCCGTGTGAAAAAGCCCTAACTACTAGCCATCATCACCACCTCATGTAAGAAGGGGCTGTAGTGATGGGAATACCAACCTGCTGCTCCAAATTTTACAGGCTGTACCTGGTAAATAATGAAAGGGGGGCGCCACACTTAAAACCCTCCAAAACGATATCGTGGGGGGAAATTTGGTTCCAGCCAACACATTGGGCCATAGTTTCCGCCCCCACCAAATAGGCGAGTTAACCCCAACTTCATGTACGTATGGGAACATTGGGTTTAGTATATTAAAAAGTAAAGGTAAAGGGGTTTTTTTCCTAAGTTTTTGGGAAAGGGGGGGGTGCGGGTTTTTTTTATAATCTCTTCAGCTCAAAACGTTTAAAAAGAGCTGCAAATCGGGGACCCCACGAAAAAGGGCATACTTTGCCGAAACGCTTTAAATGCTTCTTTGCTCTATGGAGCATGGGCTGTGCCTTTTTTTTTTTAAATTTAAATAAAAAGAGAAATTTCTAGCTATAGTCCTGCCTTGGATTTGTGTGGCTGTTGCCGATTTCTTTTTTACAATTGCAATATTGGGACTTGCTCCTAAGCTCAAATGCACAAGAGGGCCAGTGTAAAACCTTAGACATTCCGCCCCCTTAGTGACACATGGCGGTGGTGTGTCAAAAAATGCACGGGGTGTTTTTTAAAAGATTTGAATGACTTGGGGGTTAATGCGTTCCATATTTTTCAAATTCGTTCTGTTTTGGGGCGACTTATGAAACTTGGTTCAGACACGCACTTCTAGATCAAAATAGGGGATGTAGAATGGGGCGTATGCATAACCAGTCATATTTTTGGGTATGCAAGAAGCAGGCGGGGGGTATCCCTTTTGCTGTATTTTTGGCTATATTTGGCGCAAATTTTAAGACCAGAAACGTGCCCATGCTAAGAAAAAGCAGAAGTTTGAAAAAAAAAGATATCTATTTGTCAAATAAAAAAAGGGTTTCCCTCCAACCCCTTTTATATCAAATGCCCGTGTATACAATCTGTATAAAACCCGCACATTTTTTTTTTTTTTCGCACATTTTTTTTTCATTAATTTGTGCATCAAGAAAGCCTTAAAAACTTTATTCTATAATATGAAGATTTTAGTGATAGTGTATACATGTAAAAAAAAAAAAAGTAAAATACCTTAAAATCCACATTTTGCTGCAATGGTAGCAAGGATAGCTTGGACAAACCCCCTGCGCCGCACACAGGTACCCACCAGCCCCTTTTTCCAGCATCGGGTATGTGTCTGCCATACTTAAACCCCCCGAACAACCCTTTTTTTACTCCTTTTTTAGTTTAAAAAAAAACCTTAAAATTTTTAAAGGTCTTCATTAGTCCTTTTGGACTCTTTATGTTTCCCGCGATTTTGAGAGAATCTCAGGTGAATTTAGCCCGTATTTGTGCTTTATTCGCGGCAAAGCGCGCCCCAATTACGGAATTCATTACTTCATAGAGAGTATGGGAAAATGCATGTCCCCCCCCCCCCTCCCTCTGCTTTGGAAATTTCCGCGCCCCTAAAAAAACCCCGGGGCCAGTGGGCATAAGAGCGTCCTAATAAGCCATGTAAACTACCCAGACTAAAAGGGCAATTTTCCAATAAAATTCACTTCTTTAAACCCTTTTTTTCAGATTTCTCCCCTTTTATACTTTTTTTAAAGCACAAACCTTTGGTCAGCCCGTGCCACATGTATAAAACGTCTAGGTCTAAAAATTCTTTTTTTGCCCATAGCAACCAAAAACGAGCCCTAGCAACCAATCAGAGCACCCTTTTTTTTCCAGAGCCTTAAGAAATGGAGGGGGTCCTGATTTGGGGTTCTAGGCCCTGATTGGTTCTATGGGCTCGAAATGGTTTTCAATGGGGTCCCGAGTGGTTGCCATGGGCCCTGAGTGGTTGCCATGGGGTCGAGTGGTTGCTAGTTATGGGGAGCACTTGGTTCAGGAAATGCTATTTTTGAGGCACCGAGTGGAGGGATGTTTTGGGGAAATTGGGGGGGGCCCCATTTTATGGAATTCACTGGTGGATTACTGTTTTGGAAGGGGAAAGGTTTGGGGTTGGCATACATGGGGAACTCTCCGTTTTTGGGGGGGGGGGGGGGGGGGTCCCGCTAATGGGGGTCCCCCCCACCACCACCCCCCAACAGAGTCGACGAACCTCTCGCCGCCAGAGTAGTGTCAGGACGCCGGTGTGCGCTGTACATACAGATCAGCGTCACAGGGGGTGTGACGCGCGGCTGAGTCGGGCGGCCGGGAGATGTCGGAGCTCAGGACCTGGGGAGGTAATGGCTTTTTTTTTTTTTATTTTTATTAACATAGGGGGGGCTCTACCCGACTACAAGTAGGCAAAACTTTTGACAACAAAGGGGCATTACCTGACTATAAAGGGGGGGTCTACCTGGCCACAATGGGGGGCTTACCTGATAAAAGGGGCAAATACCCGAAACAAAGGGGCACTCCTGGCTATAAAAAGGGGGGCCCCCGGCTACAAAGGGGGGTCAACTGGGTACATGGGGCTCTACCCGGTACAAAGGGGGGGTCTACCTGGCTACAATGGGAGCTCTACCTGACGACAAAGGGGGTTCTACCTGGCTACACAGAGGGCTCTACCTGGCTACAATGGGGGCTCTACCTGACTACAAAGGGGGCTCTACCTGACTGCAAAGGGGGCCTCTACCTGGCTACAAAGGGGGCATCTACCTGACTACAAAGGGGGCATCTACCTGGCTGCAAGGGGGTATCTACCTGGCTGCAAGGGGGCATCTACTTGGCTACAAGGGGGCATCTACTTGGCTTTCTTCCAAAGCCATTATGCAGTTAGGTGGAGTGGGTGTGGCTTTTTGAAGGGGCGTGGCACACCAACAAGATGGGCGTGTCCATGAAAATTTTTTGCCACGTCGCGCATAGCGCGCGGCCCTCTTTAATCTCCTGCTTTTCCACTTTCAAAAGTTGGAAAGTATGCTATATGGTGGAAATATACAGTCTGCAGAACCAGTGTACACTGGTGTCTACTACTATATAGTCACTGTATGGAGGTAATATACAGTCTGCAGAGCCTGTGTACACTGGTGTCTACCACTATATGGTCAATGTATGGGGGTAATATGTAGTCTGCATAGCCTGTGTACACTGGTGTCTACCACTATATGAAGGTAATATACAGCCTACAGAGCCTGTGTACACTGGTGGCTACCACTATATGGTCATTGTATAGAGGTAATATACAATCTGCAGAACCAGTGTACACTGGTGTCTCCCACTATATAGAAGTAATATACAGACTGCAGAGCCTTTGTACACTGCTATCTACCACTATATGGTCTCTGTATGGTGGAAATATTTATTATAGCGTAATGGTTTAGGTCCTGGCAGTTTAGGTTCAGCCACAGTTTATCAGTATCTCCCAGCTCTCCTGGAGACTATCCAACATAGAGGAAAGCTGGGTGATGCCAAACCCCTCCATTAGCTTCCGTCCAGAGCCCGTACATAGTTGGGTGTAGTAGGCACATGGGGATGTGGCTTGTTACAAAGAGGGCGTGGTTGCGCAAATTCTGGGGATGTACGCGCACCACAGCTGCAAATATGAAGACCACTTCCAAAAGTTGGCAGGCTTGAGGTAGTCACAACTTTCTCCTCCCGGAACAGTGACCTCTTCCCAGGTCACAGAGCGCGTCTAGAAAATTTTCTAATAGAAGCCAGTGGGCCTTATGTATGAAAATTGTCAAGGACTAAGACTGTCTTTGTTGCCCATAGCAACCAATCAGATCCCATAGCAACCTGTTCATTGTTGCCATGTCACCTTTAAGCTCTGTACACACACACATACTTAGCGTTTACATCAGGAAAGCTCCAGACGTATACACTAAACGTATCCACTGGATTAAATGGACCGACAGAAGCCAAAAGTGCTTCCTATTGCCCACCGTTTAGTCAATACAGGTCTGTATACTTGAACAAAAGGGACCAGAATAGCACAGGACTCTCCTCTATACAACCGCATTCCAAAAAATGTATATGGTGGAAGTCTACTTTTTTTGTTATAATGAGACCACATGGGTGATGGAGGCCACGTCTTTGCACTCAGAGGCATCCACTTAACACCTTATCACACGATTTGTGATAGGAAAAATGCACCAGAAAAAAAAGACATCAACTTCTGATGACGCCCCCACCCTCCTGATGATGGCGCTCTTAGGGCCACAGTAGATGAGGTTTGTATCATGGCTGCCCTGGACGGGGCAGAATTACCTCATATTAAGGCCAAATCATTGCTCACACTTAGGGTGCGTTCACACGGCAGTGGACAAATACCAGTCGGTTTGCCGGCCGGTATTTGTCCGGTTTTGCGTCCGTCTCGGGGGGAGGGGGGTTGGCTTTTCTCCGCGATGAGCGGAGAACAGCCCTCCCCCTCCCATTGAGGTGTTCATATAAGAATGAACATGCTCAATGTTTTTTGAGTGGCCCGCGGGCGGAAAAACCGTCGGGCGGAAAACCCGTGCAGTGGGGACTGCTGCACGGGTTTTCCATAGAGCACAATTGTGCTCATTTTCGAACAGTTTTCCAGGCGATCTGAAAAACCGCAAACCGCCTGAAAAAAACGGCCGAAAACCCAAACCGGGAGGACAAGGCCAAAGAGGATCAAGAAATAATCTTATTACAGGAGACAAAAGTCCCGAGCTCCCCCGGCCCCGGATTACTAGATATTCAGCTCTGACCATGAAGGGATGAAGGTCCAGACTGATAATGGTTCAGTGTAAACCCCCGATCAACCAACAAACATGTGACTGGGATTATGTGGGATCACAATAGTCACCGCTCCGCAGCAGATCTCTCCATGTGAAGGGGGCAATGCAGATGGACGCCCCATCCTCCCCATAATTGAGCGCGGAATGTCAGTAACAAAACCAAAATCCCCATCATTGGCAATGAGGTAAGTAATAAATGAGACATAAGTGCGGCTGTAGCACAAATTCTACCAACTTTTACCACCCAAAAAATAGATTAAAACAAACTTTTATTATAAAATGTAAGTAAGGCCTCAGTAAAGTTTATAAGCCCCAGAGTTTGTGTTGTGCCAATTTCTCCATTTTTGCTCCTTATGTTCTGAACCTGCTATCAACCGTGTCCGTCCTACTGAGGCTTCATCTCCGTCGCAGACATTCAAATGGAAACAAAAGGATCCGTCTGTCCGTTGTTTAGACAGAAAAAATTGCTTCCGTCATTCACGATGGAACGCGCAGCAGAGATTCCGTCATTCTCGATGGAACACGCAGCAGAGATTCCGTCATTCCCGATGGAACACGCAGCAGAGATTCCGTCATTCCCGATGGAACCCGCAGCAGAGATTCCGTCATTCCCGATGGAACACGCAGCAGAGATTCCATCATTCCCGATGGAACCCGCAGCAGAGATTCCGTCATTCCCGATGGAACGCGCAGCTGAGATTCCGTCATTCCCGATGGAACCCGCAGCAGAGATTCCGTCATTCCCGATGGAAACCTGAAGCTGAGATTCCGTCATTCCCAATGGAACGCGCAGCGGAGATTCCGTCATTCCCGATGGAACACGTAGCAGAGATTCCGTCATTCCCGATGGAACGCGCAGCGGAGATTCTGTCATTCCCGATGGAACACGTAGCAGAGATTCCGTCATTCCCGATGGAACGCGCAGTGGAGATTCCGTCATTCCTGATGGAACGCGCAGCGGAGATTCCGTCATTCCTGATGGAACGCGCAGCGGAGATTCCGTCATTCCCGATGGAATATGCAGCGGAGATTCCGTCATTCCCGATGGAACATGCAGCAGAGATTCCGTCATTCCCGATGGAACATGCAGCGGAGATTCCGTCATTCCCGATGGAACAAGCAGCGGAGATTCCGTCATTCCCGATGGAACACGCAGCGGAGATTCCGCATTGCGATGGAACGGCGCAGCGGAGATTCCGTCATTCCTGATGGAACGCGCAGCGGAGATTCCGTCATTCCCGATGGAGCGTGCTTTGGAGATTCCGTCATTCCCGATAGAACGCGCAGCGGAGATTCCGTCATTCCCGATGGAGCACGCAGCAGAGATTCCGTCATTCCCGATGGAACATGCAGCAGAGATTCCGTCACTCCCGATGGAACGCGCAGCGGAGATTCCGTCATTCCCGATGGAACACGCAGCAGAGGTTCCGTCATTCCCGATGGAGCCCGCAGCAGAGGTTCCGTCATTCCCGATGGAGCCCGCAGCAGAGGTTCCGTCATTCCCGATGGAGCCCGCAGCAGAGGTTCCGTCATTCCCGATGGAGCCCGCAGCAGAGGTTCCGTCATTCCCGATGGAGCCCGCAGCGGAGATTCCGTCATTCCCGATGGAACCTGCAGCGGAGATTCCGTCATTCCCGATGGAGCACGCAGCAGAGATTCTGTCAGTCCCGATGGAAGACACAGCAGAGATTCTGTCATTCCCGATGGAACATGCAGCGGAGATATCGTCATTCCCGATGGAACATGCAGCGGAGATTCTGTCATTCCCAATGGAACATGCAGCAGAGATTCCATCATTCCCGATGGAACGTGCAGCGGAGATTCCGTCATTCCCGATGGAACATGTAGCAGAGATTCCGTCATTCCCGATGGAACACGCAGCAGAGATTCCGTCATTCCCGATGGAACATGTAGCAGAGAATCCGTCATTCCCGATGGAACGTGCAGCGGAGATTCCGTCATTCCCGATGGAACATGCAGCGGAGATTTTCCCTCATTCCCGGGTGGAACACGTAGCAGAGATTCCGTCATTCCCGATGGAACACGTAGCAGAGATTCCGTCATTCCCGATGGAACACGCAGCAGAGATTCCGTCATTCCCGATGGAACGTGCAGCGGAGATTCCGTCATTCCCGATTGAACGCGCAGCGGAGATTCCGTCATTCCCGATGGAATGCGCAGCGGAGATTCCGTCATTCCCGATGGAACACGCAGCAGAGATTCCGTCATTCCCGATGGAACTCGCAGCGGAGATTCCGTCATTCCCGATGGAACACGCAGCAGAGATTCTGTCATTCCCGATGGAACATGCAGCAGAGATTCCGTCATTCCCGATGGAACACGTAGCAGAGATATCATCATTCCCGATGGAACACGCAGCAGAGGTTCCATCATTCCATGGAGCCCGCAGCAAGGTTTCCTTATTCCCGATGGAGCCCGCAGCAGAGGTTCCGTCATTCCCGATGGAGCCCGCAGCAGAAGTTCTGTCATTCCCGATGGAGCACGCAGCAGAGGTTCCGTCATTCCCGATGGAGCCGCAGCGGAGATTCCGTCATTCCCGATGGAGCCCGCAGCTGAGATTCCGTCATTCCCGATGGAGCACGCAGCAGAGATTCTTTCATTCCCGATGGAAGACACAGCAGAGATTCTGTCATTCCCGATGGAACATGCAGCGGAGATATCGTCATTCCCGATGGAACATGCAGCAGGGATTCCGTCATTCCCGATGGAACATGCAACAGAGATTCTGTCATTCCCGATGGAACATGCAGCAGAGATTCTGTCATTCCCGATGGAACATGCAGCAGAGATTCCGTCATTCCCGATGGAACATGCAGCGGAGATTCCGTCATTCCCGATGGAACATGCAGCAGAGATTCCGTCATTCCCGATGGAACATGCACCAGAGATTCGGTCATTCCCGATGGAACATGCAGCAGAGATTCTGTCATTCCCGATGGAACATGCAGCAGAGATTCCGTCATTCCCGATGGAACATGCAGCGGAGATTCCGTCATTCCCGATGGAAACACACAGCAGAAGATTCCGTCATTCCCGATGGAACATGCAGCGGAGATTCCGTCATTCCGATGGAACATGCAGCAGAGATTCCGTCATTCCCGATGGAACATGCAGCGGAGATTCCGTCATTCCCGATGGAGCCCGCAGCGGAGATTCCGTCATTCCCGATGGAACGTGCAGCAGAGATTCCGTCATTCCCGATGGAACATGCAGCGGAGATTCCGTCATTCCCGATGGAACACCACAGCGGAGATTCCGTCATTCCGATGGAAACGTGCAGGAGATTCTGTCATTCCCGATGGAGCGCGCAGCGGAGATTCCGTCATTCCCGATGGAACGTGCAGCGGATATTCCGTCATTCCCGATGGAACAAGTAGCAGAGATATCGTCATTCCCGATGAAACAGCAGCGAGAGATTCCGTCCATTCTCGATGGAACGCGCAGCGGAGATTCCGTCATTCCCGATGGAAGCCGTCAGCAGAGATTCCGTCATTCCGATGGAGCACCGCAGCAGAGATTCCGTCATTCCCGATGGAACCAGCAGCAGAGATTTCCGTCATTCCGATGGAGCCCGCAGCAGAGATTCCGTAATTCCGATGGAACACGCAGCGGAGATTCCGTCATTCCCGATGGAACCCGCAGCGGAGATTCCGTCATTCCGATGGAACGCGCAACAGAGATTCCGTCATTCCGATGGAACATGCAGCGGAGATTCCGTCATTCCGATGGAACACGTAGCAGAGATTCCGTCATTCCGATGGAACACGCAGCAGAGATTCCGTCATTCCGATGGAACACGCAGCAGAGATTCCGTCATTCCCGATGGAAGCCCGCAGCGAAGATTCCTGTCATTCCGATGGAACCCGCAACAGAGATTCCGTCATTCCATGGACCATGCAGCGAGATTCCGTCATTCCGATGGACACACGTAGCAGAGATTCCGTCATTCCGATGGAACATGCAGCAGAGATTCCGTCATTCCCTATGGAACACGCAGCAGAGATATCATCATTCCCGATGGAACACGCAGCGGAGATATCGTCATTCCCAATGGAACATGCAGCGGAGATTCCGTCATTCCCGATGGAACACGCAGCTGAGATTCCGTCATTCCCGATGGAACGCGCAGCAGAGATCCCTTCATTCCCGATGGAATATGCAGCGGAGATTCCGTCATTCCCGATGGAACACGCAGCGGAGATTCCGTCATTCCCGATGGAGCCCGCAGCAGAGATTCCGTCATTCCCGATGGAACGCGCAGCAGAGATTCCCTCATTCCCGATGGAACCCGCAGCAGAATTCCGTCATTCCCGATGGAACATGCAGCGGAGATTCCGTCATTCCGATGGAACACGTAGCAGAGATTCCGTCATTCCCGATGGACCGCAGCAGAGATTCCGGCATTCCCGATGGAACATGCACGAGATTCCGTCATTCCCGATGGAACCTGCAGCGGAGATTCCGTCATTCCGATGGAACGTGCAGCAGAGATTCCGTCATTCCGATGGAACATGCAGCGGAGATTCCGTCATTCCGATGGAACACGTAGCAGAGATTCCGTCATTCCGATGGAACACGTAGCAGAGATTCCGTCATTCCGATGGAACACGCAGCGGAGATTCCGTCATTCCGATGGAACATGCAGCGGAGATTCCGTCATTCCGATGGAACACGTAGCAGAGATTCCGTCATTCCGATGGAACACGCAGCAGAGATTCCGTCATTCCCCGGGAAAACGCAGCAGAGATTCCGTCATTCCCGATGGAACCCTCAGCAGAGGGTCCGGGCATTCCGATGGATCCCGCAGCAGAGATTCCGTCATTCCCGATGGAGCCCGCAGCAGAGATTCCGTCATTCCGATGGAACACGTAGCAGAGATTCCGTCATTCCCGATGGAGCCCGCAGCAGAGATTCTGTCATTCCCGATGGAACCCGCAGCAGAGATTCCGTCATTCCCAATGGAGCCCGCAGCAGAGATTCCGTCATTCCCGATGGAGCCCGCAGCAGAGATTCCGTCATTCCCGTGGAGCCTGCAGCAGAGATTCCGTCATTCCCGATGGAACGTGCAGCAGAGATTCCGTCATTCCGATGGAACATGCAGTGGAGATTCCGTCATTCCCGATGGAACCCGCAGCGGAGATTCCGTCATTCCCGATGGACCACGCAGCAGAGATTCCGTCATTCCGATGGAACATGCAGCGGAGATACCGACATACCCGATGGAACCCGCAGCGGAGATTCCGTCATTCCGATGGAACATGCAGAGGTGATTCCGTCATTCCGATGGAACACGTAGCAGAGATTCCGTCATTCCGATGGAACACGTAGCTGAGAGTCCGTCATTCCGATGGACCACGTAGCTGTGATTCCGTAATTCCCGTTGGAACCCGCTGCGGATATTCCGTCATTCCGATGGAACGCGCAGCAGAGATTCCGTCATTCCGATGGAACATGCAGCGGAGATTCCGTCATTCCGATGGAACACGTAGCAGAGATTCCGTCATTCCGATGGAACACGCAGCAGAGATTCCGTCATTCCGATGGAACACGCAGCAGAGATTCCGTAAATCACGATGGAACAAGCAGCGGAGATTCCGTAAATCCCGATGGAGCACGCAGCGGAGATTCCGTCATTCCCGATGGAACATGCAGCGGAGATTCCGTCATTCCCGATGGAACACGCAGCGGAGATTTCATCATTCCCGATGGAACGCGCAGCGGAGATTCCGTCATTCCCGATGGAACCCGCAGCAGAGATGCGGTCATTCCCGATGGAATATGCAGCAGAGATTCCGTCATTCCCGATGGAACACGCAGCGGAGATTTCGAACAGAACCCTCGAGACAGATGTGAGCGAAGCCTAAAATGAAAGCCCCCATAGAACGGTCGCCTTATGTTACTTCTCACTGTATTTACAGCATCCGAACTCTTCTACCGCTAATCAGACGGAAGTGGAGCGTGGAGTTCCCTTTCCTCAGTTGCTAGATTAGATTACTTAAGGGGTTGTCCAGAGGAAATTACAACATATTAAAGGTTCTAATAATAATTTTTAAAAAGTTACACGCAATTGGTGGCGCAGCGTCCGTAAAAGTCCGATTTTTTTAAAAATAACATCATTTATTCATTGCGCTGAACAAGGTAGAAGAAAAAAAAATTCCAAACAACAAAATTGTGGGTTTTTTTAGTCACCACATAGTGACTGAATAATACTGCAACACCATGACCACATAGTCACTGAATAGTACCACCACACCATGACCACCTAGGTAGTTAAATCCCCCAATACAATATGTAGGTACACCCCCAAACTAGGTAGGTAGATAGGCAAACCCCCTTAGGTAGGCAAGTCCTCAATTAGATAGGTGTATAGTGTCCCATTAGGTACATAGACCTATAGGTCCATCAATAGGTAGGTATCTAGCTTCCCTATTAAGTACATAGGTCTCCCCAGTAAGTAGAAATATTGGTCCCTAGTATGTAGTTATATAAGTCCCCTGTAGGTAGGTGAGTAAGTATATAGGGTCCTTGTAGGTAGGTAGGTAGGAATATAACCCCCCCCCCAGTCATTAGGTATAGAGGCCCGCTAGTAGATATGCATATAAGCCACCTAATAGGTAGGTATAAAACTTCCTGTAGGTAGATATGCAGGCCCCTTGAATATATAGCCCCCCCTGTTGATAGATATAGCCCACTGTAGATAGTTATAGGGCCTTCATAGGTAGAAATAGTCCCCCAATAGGTAGATATATATGCCCCCTGTACATACAGATATATGCCCCCTTCAGGTAGTTTTATTCCCCTTGTAGGTAGTAATTTGCCACTGTATATAGGTATTTTTCCCCCTGAAGGTAGGGATAAGCCCCCTATAGGTAGGTATATAAGGCCGTTTTCGGTAGATATAGGTCCCCTACAGGTATGTGTATGTATATATACATACATACATACATGTGTGCCCCCTGTAGGTAGTTATATTCCCCCATGTAGGTAGGTATATGCTTCCTGTATGTAGGGATTAGGTAGTAATTTGCCCCCTGTAGTTAGGCCTCCACAAACAAGGAGCAAGTACTTTTTTCACGTTTTACTACACTTTTTTTTTACTTTTTACCTTTTTTCACCAATATTTGCTCCTCCTGGGGGGACTTGAACATGTGATGGTTTTCTCGCTTGTGCTCCTGTACTGCAGTGTATAGTAATTTGGTTCATCTTCCATTACCTATGGAAGCCATTTACTAGGCCTTCGCTGTAAAGGAAACTGACAGCACCCAGTTGTCATATCGCAGGGGCGATAGATCAGCGAGAGCAGGCGCAGCATCCAAACAGGTCAATGGCTGGGATCAATGGCTCAGATCCCAGCTGTTATCAGATGTAACTAACAGCCGTTACCCGCTGTGCATAGAGTGAGCTCAGCTCCTGACCCCGCTCCATACTCCGTCAGCATCGCTCTGAGGTGCTAAAACATAATTGTGCATTAAGGGGTTAAACGGATGCCTCTGATGGGTGCAAAGACGTGGCCTCCGTCACCTACATTTCATCAAATACGTCATCATATACGTTTTCTCCGTTGTATAGAATAGAAGAGGCTCCTGCATTATTCAATCACATTTTATTGCAGTATACAGACATACATCGGCTAAACAAAGGCCAAAAGGATGCCCTTTCGGCCTCTGTTGGGCCATTTTATCTTATGGATATTTTTAGCATACACGTCTCAAGCTTTCCTGGTATAGACGAGTGTACAGAGCCTAAAGGAGACATGGAAACAAGGAACGAGCACGTTTTAGAAGAGATAGAGCTTACCAAAATGTATGTTGTCCAGTGTCAGCTTGGGGTGCCTAAGGCCCACTAGTGGATTTGACACTTGGGGCTCACCAGTGAAGTTGATTCTTGGAGCCCACCAGTGGAGTTGATTCTTGGAGCCCACCAGTGGAGTTGATTCTTGGGGCCACCAGTAAAGATGATTCTGGGCCCACCAGTGGAGATGATTCCTGTGGCCCACCAGTGGAGACGATTCTTGGGGCCACCAGTGGAGTTGATTCTTGGGGCCCACCAGTGGAGATGATTCCTGGGTGCCACCAGTGGAATTGATTCTTGGGGCCACCAGTGGAAATTATTTTTGGGGCCACCAGTGTAGATGATTCTTGGGCCCCACAAGAGAATATTATTCTTTGGGCCACCAGTGGAGTTGATTCTTGGGGCACACCAGTGAAGATGATAGTTGGGGCAACCAGTGGAGGTGATTATTGGTGCCAACAGTGGAGAGGATTCTTGGGACCCCCTAGTGGAGTTGATTCTTGGGGCCCCCTAGTGGAGTTGATTCTTGGGGCCCCCCAGTGGAGTTGATTCTTGGGGCCCCCCAGTGGAGTTGATTCTTGGGGCCTACCAGTGGAGATGATTCTTGGGGCTAATTCTACAGTTACTACTTGCCTTTTGCTTTCTGCCATACTTTCTCTGCCGCTCTACCTGAAAAGCAGCTCCCGGCCAGCTGTTCACATGGGTCCAATATGCCCTGGACCACACTGGGTGTCTCCCCTCTCTCCCGTGGGCCAGTCCGAGCCTGCTGATGCCCTTTTCGGGGTGAGTGCATATTGGTAGGCAGGGCAAGGACAGATTTTCCCGATCGGGACCTTATTTTAGGGCTGGTTTTATGTAGGATTTTCTTGTGGATATAAATAAAAGTTATGCTGTAGGGCTATAACATGCTGAGGTGCACATCGTCTTCTGTGATTTCTCCCCATAAATCTCCACTGGGATTTTTTCTGCACCAAAAGACACCTGTGTGCGTATATGTTGTTGTATTGTTTTATGTGTTTTTTCCACCTTGCTCATTATATGATGGCTCATATGATTTGTGATCAGAAAACTCACCAGAAATGCACCATCTTCTGCTGACGCCACCACCCTCCTGATGATGGCGCTCTTAGGGCCACAGTAGATGAGGTTTCATATTCCGGCTCCCCTGGATGGGGCAGAATTACCGGCTCATATTAAGGCCACATCATTGTTCACACTTAGAGGATCATGAAATCAACTTATTCCAGGAGACAAAGGTCCCGAGCTCCCCCGGCCCCCGTATTACTAGATATTCAGCTCTGACCATGAAGGGATGAAGGTACAGAATGATAATGGTTCAGTGTAAACCCCCGATCAACCAACAAACATGTGACTGGGATTATGTGGGATCACAATAGTCATCAATCCTATATATGGAGAGAGCGGTGTGAGCGGCCGGTCAGCAGACAAGAAGCCGCAGAGCAGCTGGAAGAGCCGGAAACTGCACCCTGGGAAAGAGCTGCTACTGGGGAGGCGAGAAGGAGATCCTGGAGGAAATCCCCTCCCTGGCCCAGGAGAAAATCCCCTCCCTGGCCCAGGAGAAGGAGCCAGAAGCCGCCCGGACAGCAGAGCCAGCAGAGGCCACTACAGCCGCAGCCCCTCCACCTTCCATCAGAGAGAAGAGGGGTGACCCCGACTACATGGCCAGAGAGGACTGGCAGAGCTTCTGGGGGACGGGAGAGCGCACCTCCGGGGTGGTCCTGGACACCAATCACCAGGGGGATTGTGGCAACATAACAGAGAATGGCAACGGGGACAGGGTCTTTGTGAGCTTCCAGGCAATCAAGCACTGGGTCCGGCCCCATTGAATTTATGGCATTTTTAGGGGACAGAAAGTAAACTTTTCCAAAATGCCAGGTCCTAAAGGCTTCTGGTCGACCTGGGTGCTCAATGTGGTTCCCACAGTGGCTGAGCTCAATGCAGAACCCTAGGAGTAGTCTGAGCCACCACCACTCCGCTTATTGACCAAAGGACAAGCGCCGCGGTGGGAAGGAGCCCCCACTGCAGAGACTTTCCCTTGGTCCCAGTTGGGCCCCTACCCCTGTGTTTACAAGCGCCGGACTCTATGGACGCTTCCCCTCTCCCAATATCCTATCACTTGTATCTATGTATAGAAAATATATTACATGTGCCTCTGTGTAAAAAGCAAATAGGATCATGGGGTGCATTAGAAGGGGCATAGATGTACATGATGAGAACATTATTCTCCCATTATACAAGTCACTGGTTAGACCACACATGGAATATTGTGTACAGTTTTGGGCACCAGTGCACAGGAAAGACATTGTAGAACTTGAACAGGTACAAAGGCGGGCAACAAAAATAATAAAAGGACTGGGTGGACTACAGTACACAGAAAGATTGGCAAGATTAGGGTTATTTCGTTTAGAGAAAAGAAGGCTTCGGGGGGACATAATAAATATGTTTAAATACATCAAAGGTCAATATAGAGATCTCTCCAAAGATTTATTTATACCCAGGGCTGTATCTAGAACAAGGGGGCATCCTTTACGTCTTGAGGAACGAAAGTTTCTACATAAACATAGAAAGGGATTCTTTACTGTAAGAGCAGTGAGACTATGGAATTCTCTGCCAGAGGGACTGGTCATGGTGAATTCAATAACCGAGTTCAAAAAGGGTTTGGATGCATTTCTGGAGCGTAATATAACAAGTTATAGTGACCGGGATTCTGGAGAAGGGTCATTGATCCAGGGATTTTTCTGATTGCCAGATTGGAGTCAGGAAGGAATTTTTCCCTAAAATGAGGACAATTGGCTTCTACCTCATTGGGGGTTTTTTGCCTTCCTCTGGATCAACAACTTAGCACAACAGGCTGAACTAGATGGACGACTTGTCTTTTTTTAGCCTTACAAACTATGAAACTATGAAACTATAAATAAGTGCATATTGTATAGAGAGATGTCTATGTGCACGGATAGAGTGAAACTAAGGGCCACATGTATGAAAACTATTTAGGTCTAAAAATCACTTTTTTGCCCATAGGTTACTATGGGCAAAAGAGTGAGTGTTAGACTTAAATGTTAACCTAAGTTATCTACAGTTCTAGCAATGCCAAATTTATATAATTTTTAGTACTTTTTTTAAAATAAAAAATTAACAAAAAATTTACTTTGTATCACCATTTTCTAAGATCAGCAACTTTTTTTTTTTTAATTTCCCCCTTTGTGTTTTTGCATTTTCCTTGTGTGGTCTAGTTTATATTGGTATCAATTTTGAGTGTAAGTGGCTTCTTGATTCTTTTTTATTTTCTATTCTTAGACGATGTCCAAAAAATACACAATACTGGCTTTTTTTTTTATGGCGTTCACTGCGCTTTATAAATCTATTGAATTAGAAAAAAATTATATGGTGCTGTCAATAGTAGCAAAAAAAGAAGTTCTTATACGACTATGGAGGTGGAAAAATAAAGTTAAAGTTATGGCTTCTGGAAGGTGGGGAGGAAAAACCGAGCTCAAAACAAAGTAGTTTGCAGTGGGAAGGGGTTAATCACTGCAGCTACACATTCGTCCCAGGGTCGCTAAGGGGCTTTACAGGGGGATCGCTCTGTGATCCCATCACACAGGTGCCGTGTGTTAGCAGCTAACACCTGGTGGTTAGTGCTGGGGGTGTCGCTGCCCGCGCTATTTAACCCCTTAGACATTTAACCCCTTAGCCATCTTTGACACGGCGTCGAAATGAATGAAAAACGGGGCCGGGCACCGTTCTCCACGTTGATCGGGACATCAGCAGTGAGATCGCTGAGTCCCAATCGGCTAACAGGGCAGCAGGAAGCCTTGTGAAATTTCCGTCGCTGCCATGTTTTGAATTTCCCTACTTCCGGCCCCAGGCAGGAAGTGGGGAAACCGCCATCTTGGTACACCCTAATGAATGGTCTATGCAATGCATTAAGCTGTATTAACGATTGCGCCCACTAGTGGTGAGGCACCCTATGGGGACTCAATGTTAAAGTAAAAAAATAAATAAAGTTTTAAAGTGTTAAAAAAAAAAAAAAGATTAAAAGTTCAAATCATCCCCCTTTCTCCATTTTACAAATAAAAAAGAAAATAAAAAAGTTACACATATTTGGTGTCGCCGCGTCCGAAAAAGTCCAATCTATAAAAATATAGCATCATTTATCCCGTACGTTGAACACCGTAGAAGAAAAAAAAATTCCAAATGGCAAAATTGTTTTTTTTTGGTCCTTTCACATCCCATAAAAATTGGAATAAAAGTGATTTAAAAAAAAGCACAGGCTCAGCAGACTTTATATTACCCCCATACAGCGACCACATAGTGGTAGACACCAGTGTACACAAGCTCTGCAGACTGTATATTACCCCCATACATATATATCTCTAATAACTACAGGGGGGCATATATCTCTATAATGACAGAGCTGATTACATATGTATATAATATACATGTATAATGCTCATCAATATTACTGCAGACTGATTGTCAGCTCTGTGGGTCAGCATTATTAGTATAATACTGACCCATAGAGCTGACAATCAGTCTGCAGTAATAAAATACTGGTTACCCCATACTATACCCCTAAGTGACACAGTATACACTTTATTTAGTTTTTTTTGTGATTCTAAACATCCAACCCCTCCATAACCCCACCCCTATTACCCCCACCCCCAATATCCACACCCCCACTGGGCCGCGAAAAAATTGTCGGGCATCAAACGGGTCCCAGGTGGAAAAAAGGTCGGGGAACGCTGCTCTAGTAGACTGTGCTCCTAAGCTATGGACCGTACCCGCTCTCCCACCCCTGGGAAGTTTGTACAGAGGTGAGAATAGGTAAAGAGGTGCTGGAAAAGTGAGGAGTCTAAAATATTTGTGTGTAAATTCTGCAGTGACACATGGTGGGTGGAGGGAATGGATGGAGCCACTTGGCCATATGTCTGTCTATGACATGTGACGCAGACAGACAGACATGTGACTCACTGGGTATTGCATACTGTACAGTACAGCTTTGTAAACTTTATTATCTGGTAAAATTATCTTATTTACTGCATGCCCAAGAGGCCTAAAAATTAACAGGTAATATTTTCATGCACAGTAGCTGTAGTGGTGGCTCCCCCAAGGTCAACCCCGACGATGGGTGGAGGTGAGGAGGTTATGGGATGATAGGTGGAGATGGTTTATGGGGTGATTGGTGGGATAAATCCAAAAACCTCCCAAGTATCAAAATATAGGAATAAATGTAATCAAAAATGGTAACCAAATAGAACAATTCCTTTAAAATAATAATAACTTTTAATCTAAGTTTCTAAAAACCTATATAGAAAATTCACAGTGAAAACACCAAAAAAGGTAACACAATACTAAGGGACAAATAACGCCTATACACATTTAACAATGCAAGGAGCCTGACCTATTCTGTCCCTACTCAGGCACCTACTTATTTCCTTTAGCAGAGACCCCGCCCCGAAAAGGGCGACTCTGCAATATTAACCTCTAATATTCCCTAAATAACCCCCTAAATCTATTACAGAGTGGAAAATGGGAGCAAATAAAGCCAATTATTCCACCTTCAGATAAAATCTGAAGTAATAGAATGCAGAGAAAATAGTGTAATTAGCCGGTTAAAGCTACACAATGATCAACAGTATAAAACTCAAATAAACACAGTAACCCCCAGACGCAGTGTTTCATCCCAATCTCAGGGACTTTTCAATGGGGTTAAGAAAAAATGCCAAACCGCTAATATTCACAATCAGGATGTAGATCATGGACAGAATACATAATACTTGATCAGAGGATAATAGTCTTCATGTTAGGCTGGTGTGCCTGAAAACAGAAGACAAAGAGGAAATTGATGTATTCAAAACTACCCAAACACATATAAAAGAAGCATACTGCATGGAAGGTAAATCACTATCAGAGCCGATTAATGTACCTGAACATCGGAGGAAAGCTGGTATACTCCACGGTGGGTACTCCTTTAGTGTACGGCAGTCAATGTCCCACACAGATACCTATCACTGGCCAGCTATTTATAGAGTAAGGTACCTCTAAAAAAAAAACTATAATACCGCCCACTTACACTGTTCAACTAACCTGATTGTCCACAATGGTACTAGATTTGAAAAGCCGCCGTTCGAGAATATCAGCACGCCGAAATGTGCACGGCATCCCAATCAACCTACTACGCATGCGCGGATAATTACAAATGGCCGCTAGTATCAGCGAGCCAAACCGTGCATGCGCGGATAAGTAAAGATGGCGCGGATCGCCGCTGCATAGCCGCTCGTATCAGCAGACCACACAGCGCATGCTCGAGCAAGTTGTGATATTGCGAGCCAACAGCGTCCATCTGCTAATATCAACAAGTCACACACAAGAAAAGAGACGGCGCGGACCACCAGCGCAGGCGCAGTAAGATAAGCGCCGTAGTCTCAAAGGTCCACAAAGAGGAGAAAGAAAGAAATGGTCTATTTAAGTGCAGGCATATTACATTAAATAATCACTGAGTCTACATGTCCATGCCTGCATATTAATTGCGCTTCTCCTAAAACTACCCAGCTAACCAATGAGGCCAATAACTTTAGTAAGAAAGAGAACATATATATATTACATTTAATAAGTATGTTGGCATAAAAAAGGTAAGTACCAAGGGAAAAAGCTCATGTTTATAGGCAGGAAAGTAATTACCAAAGAAAGATTCCAAAACTTAGAGGTCTATATTGCAGGGTCTCCCTTTTCGGGGCGGGGTCTCTGCTAAAGGAAAGAAGTAGGTGCCTGAGTAGGGACAGAATAGGTCAGGCTCTTTGTATTCTTACATGTGTATAGGCGTTAGTTGTCCCTTAGTATTGTGTTACCTTTTTTGGTGTTTTCACTGTGAATTTTCAGTATGGGTTTTTAGAAACTTAGATTAAAAGTTATATTTTAAGTGATAGGTGGGAGTTGTATTTTTTTGTTCGCACTAGGATGCATAACACAATGGTGGAGGGGGTGAGTGATGGGGGTACAGAGCACAACTTACAGGCACCGTATGGGGAGTAGAGGACCATCCCCCTGGAGATTGTGCTGCGGCTATGCTCTGTACCCTTCAGAATCATATTGTGCAGGTTAAACTCTTTACCCAGCACCCCAGAAGATCAGCCAAAGACATGATCTTCAGTGGGTGTAAGAGATGGAGTTTAGTACTGTTATGTTTTTTGAGTTTTTATGTCTGTTGCTTTTTTACCCATTTTATTCCAGTGATCGTAATAGCGATATCTGACAGACGCCTCTCCATTATTATCGCTCGAACTTGGTGTCAGCCAGTGGTGTTCTTTGTCACCACAAGGCGGACACTAACTCAGAAGCGGACCCTAAAATGTGATGGTCTGCTTCTGGGGCAGCTGTGGGCTGGCATTTTTATAATGGGAAAAGGCCGATATTGATGGACCTTCCCATTTTGATAGTATCAGGATGCAGCTGTCAGTTTTACCTTGGCTGGTTATGGAAAAAAGCAGAGACTCCACAAGTTTTTTTTCTTTTAAAAAATCATTTATTGAGAATCTACTACTGATATCTACTATTACTTTCTCCTACCGATATCATTACAGTGGATGCTTATGTATAGATCTTCAATAAATAATCTTTTGAAAACAAATGATATGGGTCTCCCCCAATTTAAATAACCAGCCAAGGTAAAACCGACAGCTGCAGCCTGATACTATCAGAATGGGAAGGTCCATGGATACTGGTCCCTACCCACTGAGGTTCCACCCCAGAAGTTCCACCTTTGATGGTAACTCGTCTGTTTCCAGTACCCTTTTTGCATTGCGTACTGGGGTAATAGTGACATGTGGTTATTGTCAGCCAGATTGGTTGCTATGGGCAACAAGGACAGTCTTCCTGGTAGTTTTGATCAATGAGGCCCCATATCCTTCAGGTTAGCCATAGAAGTTATCATTACAATAATACTTTGTCTATTTTTTGACACAACACTATTAAACGTCACAGCTGCTGTTGCTGGAATAGGTCTCTATTTGGTTCGACCAAAAATTCAGGTGCGTGTTTTTAGTGGGTATCCCCTAACACATAATCCCATAAGTGTCCGTTGCTGGCCGTGCTCCAGGTGATTGTTGATCGTGTGGGGCACAGGAGCTGAGGCTGCACGATCACAACGGGAGCTCAGGCATGACTGAAAATAACTCCAAACCTGCTGTTTAACCCCTTAGATGCTGCGGTCAATAGTAACCATGGCTTTCAAATGGATTAAGAGAGGGATGGGGCTCCCTCAGCCACCCAGCACTCCAAAAACATGACCGCAGGGTGCTGTGTGGTGCTATGGCAGACTCCGAGGCCTGCCCTGTATATGAGGCTATTAGGCCTCGTCAATGGCATTGTATGCTGCCAGGCAATGATGCTGTGTTACACATAGATTTGCATTGTAAAGTCACCTAGTTAAAATCAAATTTAAAGGGGTTCTCTACTTCATGAAAAAAAACACTTCAACAGCTGCCGAGTCACCAGTATAATAAAAAAAAGTCATGCTCGCCTTCCACTGGTGCCTGGTTCCTCCACCGCGGCTCCCCGTCTTCTGTTGACACGTCGTCACTTCTGAAAGGGGACGTCACCGCTGTGGCTGCTGATTGGCTGCAGCAGTCACATGCCTTTACTTGCATCACCGTGGGAGCTGTCTGTGGTGATGAAAGTTAGCGGCACGTGACCGCTGCGGCCTCAGCAGTGACGTCCCCGCTCGGAAGTGATGGCCTGTCAGAAGATCATAGATATGCGACGCTGGACCCATGAGGTGAATATGACTCTAATATATTAGGGGCCCAGGAGCTATTGAATTGCTTTTTTAGGAGGTTTACAATCCCTTTAAGGGAAAAAAAACCTGTTAAAATGTATTTTATTTTGCAAAAGTGGTAACCAGCAAAAAAAAAAAAAGTACATGTATATAGTCACGCTTCATTCACTTATAAGGGAGCTTAAAGGGGTTGTCTAACTACATTGATTCACCTGACCGCAATCCTGTTTTCTTGGTTTCATTTTAATTTCAGGGCTGTGTTTACTGGCTTCTATTAGACTGCAGTAGAAGCCGGGTCTGTAGCTATAGCAACCAGTGCTGGCAGCCTATCAGGAGAGATCAACAGGTCTGTAGCTTTTAGCAAACCAGTGCTGGCAGCCTATCAGGAGAGACTGAACAGGTCTGTAGGTATAGTAACCAGTGCTGGCAGCCTATCAGGAGGGGCTGAAGGGGTTTTCCAGGATAAGAAAAACAGCTTCTTTCTTGCAGAAACAGCGCCACCCTGCTCATTAGTTTGTAGCTGGTACTGCAGCTTTGCTCCATTGAAGTGAATGGGACTGAGCTGCAATTCCACAAACAAACCCAAGTGACAGAGGTGGCGCTGTTTCTACAATGAAGCAGCCGTGTTTTTCTTATCCTGGACATTCCCTTTAAAACTGGAAAAGTCCTCCTAAAAATGTCCCTTATTGTTTATACAATTATTAATTTATATCTCTTTCTACTCTACTTTGTGTTTCAGTTCCTAATCATTTAACACCCCTGCTTGTTGTCAGTGAATGGACTACTCACTTAATTTTCATCCAGAGGCTTTCGGAGATTCTGAGGTGTTAGGGTTTGTTCATATGATCAATGTCAAAATCCTTGTCGGATTCTGCATCCTAAAACCTCCTTGTCTGTCGAGAATCTTGACGCGCCGTTCACTGTAGATTGACTCTCATTCATCCCTCTGCCGATTTGGACGCGGATCCGACATAGGAATATTTGGGACGTGTTTTTTGACCTGGAATACGACCTGGAAGATTGAAGAAGTTTTTTTTTTGTTTTTTTTTTAAAACATTGTTTTTAAAATATGACCACAAGAAAATCCAAGTTGTACAGACTACAAACTCAAATTTTCAGTTGAAGTCTATGGGAGGGTTTACAGTTGCATTTTTACGTTTTTTAAAACCCGAATCTGCATGTAAAGGCCCTTTTCATTCACCTGGCTGAGAGTTTGTAACAAAGTATCTAACTAGACACCTATACACAGCTCCAGTCCTGGTCTCCAACCCGATAGCTCTCACCTACATGATACATTGTAACAACACTGCAGCTGTGTGAGCACGACTAGGAGGAGGTTTTAGATAACGTATAAAAATAAATATTTTCTTTCACCAACAGCAAGCAGAGATTAGCTTTATGACCGGGCTATTTAGTCCTTTATCTTTAGTCTTATTTCCTAGTGATTGGTTTGATTTTCTGGATACATTTTGGATAATTTGCTTCAGCAATCATTGTTCTTCTCTATTCAGTAGAATAAAACCCTTCCCTGGTGCAGAATTCAGTGTGAACACTCCTTTATCCTGTATCTACAAGCTGAGCAGCTCCTCGTGGGCGGGGTCACAGGGTGATTGACAGCTCAGCTTGCGTATTGTTATCTCTCCTCTCTGTGATGGAAGATTACAGCAATGTAAAGCTGTATGTGAGTCCGCAATTTACAGAAACACTCACTGTATGGAGGAAGCAGACAACCAGCTTATGGGGGTGCAGGACCCAAACCTCCCCCGAAAGAGGAGAACATACAACCCCCTCATATTGGAAGTTATCAGGTAAAAGTAATCAGAACAAGCGGATATTATAGGGACGTTCTCAGGGAATCTTATAGTCATCCTATAATGATGAGAGATGTAGTTCTGTATAGAGTGCATATCACACATGATAGGCTTAGATACACAGTGTAGCAGACAGTATCACAGGATAGGATTACATACAAAAGCTTAGCAGCACAGTATCACACAAGATGAGCTTAGATACACTGACTCAGAAGAATTATTTCACACGATATCCACAAGTACACAGAGTGTATCACTATTCTAGAATAGGCTTAGATACAGTGGCTCAGTGGATAGTATTGCACAATAGGCTTAGATACACTGTTCAGCAGATGGTACTACACATATTAGAATCAGATACAGCTGCTCAGCAGACAGCATCACATACAATAGGCTTAGATACACCAGCTCAACATACAGTACCACACAGGATATGCTCATATACAGAGGCTCAGCAGACGGTATCACACAGCATTGGCTTCGATATAGTCACAAAACACACAGTCCAGCAGCACAGCTACAGCACAGTCCTATGGCAGCTCCCAGATAAGAGAAAGCAGTATCCAGGGGGTTGTGGAAAATCTTCAATTTATTCATCCCTCTATAAAACATGCAATGTTTCCTTACTCTATAACATTGAGGCAGATCCACAGCGCACGCGCCAGGGCTGATAGGATCTCACTGCTCATGCGCCAGGGCTGATAGGATCTCACTGCTCATGCGCCAGGGCTGATAGGATCTCACTGCGCATGCGCCAGGGCTGATAGGATCTCACTGCGCATGCGCAGTATTAACCAGAGCAGTATCAAAGCATTTGTGTAACAATGTAACCACCAGAACTACCCAGCATTACAGAGCAATGTATCGCTGCCTGGCCAGACTCCAATGCGCATGTGCGCCAGCATCAAAACTACTTCCCAGAACCTCAGGACAACATAGCAGTGTCCATGCGCCCCCTGTACACCCCCAGATAGATTCAGTAAAATCTCCATAGAAACAAAGCCAAAGTCTTATACATTTGCCCCTCTTACCAGTGTCTGTGCCCCTGACAGGCAATACTGCACCACCTATGACCTCAAGTCACATAGAGGAAATATGTCCGGCTGGTTCCACATAAAACTCCTCAAGGAGGAGCAAATGTTTGAGCAAATGAAGCTTGTACAGGAATAATCCAAACTCTATATAAATAATCCTGTAAAACAGAACGTTTCATGTCTATTGTAAAAACTTTAGAAATAGAAACCAGACAAGCGAACAATATCCCACTAAGAGCAGATACTAGGCAGACACTATAGAGAGACATCTATATTCTTCCCCTTCCACAGCTCGCGGTGCAAATAAATAGAAGCCGTTTCCAGTGCTCGTTGCTCCTAACAAATGGGGACGAAATCAAGAGAATAATACAAGGAGGAGGGAACACAGAGGAGCAAGGACACTGGGGAGATACTGGCTGATAAGAAATAGAAGACTGAAGGTGTCCGGCCTATACTATCCCTTTCAGGATATGCTGAAAGAAAATGACAAAAAACAGAGGCGGCGCTCTTGGTGAAAGTACGTCTGTGACAAGTAAAGATTAAAATAGCATTACACAGGCGCTCACCTGAGGGTGTTGTGCAACTAATGTAGAGGCACAACACTCATAGAAGTCTGGGTGGCTCTCACCAAGCCTCGGAAACAGCGGCCGTCAGTCACACTCTCCGGAGCCAAGGACAGGCAGCAGGCATGATCAGCAATGAAGACAAGAAAACAGTATGTAACGGTCTGAAGGTGGATCCGCTGGACCACCGCAGGTGATGGCGTAAGCCCACACCAGGGAGTGGAATCTAAGTGGGTCCAGGTGGCTCTGGTTCGTAGATGGTAGACAAGCAGGAGGTCAGGACAGGCGGCTCTGGTTCGTAGACGATAGAAAAGCAGGAGGTCAGGACAGGCGGCTCTGGTTCGTAGACGGTAGACAAGCAGGAGGTCAGGACAGGCGGCTCGGGTTCGTAGACGGTAGACAAGCAGGAGGTCAGGACAGGCGGCTCGGGTTCGTAGACGGTAGACAAGCAGACGGTCGGTACACGGTAAGGCAAACAGGAACACTCTAGACAGCTTTCTTCTAAGGAACATACACAAAGGATCCGGCGAGGGCCACCAGGAAGGGGCCCGGACTTAATGGGAGCAGTCCCCGGGCAATGACCAATTACCGGCGCACTCCCCCTTTTAAATTCAAACTGCCGGCTGCGCGCCCCTAGGGGCGGAGCCATGCGCCGGGAGCCGGACACAACTGAGCAGGAGCGTGGCCGGGTAAGGAACGCTGACAGGGGCCGGGACATGAGCGGAACCCCGAACCCGACTTTGCGGGACGGGGCTCCGCTGGAAGCAGGAGCACGGGCGCGCCTGCGACCCGGGACAGTGGTCGCAAGGGCATCCGTGACACAGTGCTACAGGTAGTACTGTTTTATCTGCGGAAGCACCGTTCCGGTGTGAAACGCGACATATATGTGTTGCACAACTTGGAAGGCAAAACACTCCTGTCATTTTTTAATTGGAATAAAGAAATTTATTTTACTCCACCCCGTTTGCCACGAGGATCTTCTTAAAGGGGTGTTATCGTTTGAGCTGCTCGTGCTGTTCAGCTAATTTTCTCAGATTGATTTTGAAATCCAGGGGCGTGTCTCTCCTGTCAGGAAGCGTGTCTCCTCTCACTGAAGAACTGTGACATCATCATTTTGTTTAAAGCAGGGGATGCAGAAGGTTGTCTGGATATAACAGCTCTGTAGCCGCCTGCCTGCTTATGTCTGCAGCCTTGAGGCTCCAAACTCCAGCAAGCACCTTCATATGCCCTTAGTTTACAAACAACTGAAAGCCAGCAGCTGTTCCTTCTAGTGGTGTTCATCCAAATTGTACTGACAACAGGCAGAGATCTTTACTCAACTACAAATGTCAGCTTCAAGTAAAGATCTCTGCTTCCTGTCAGTGACATGCGAGTGAAAACAATGGGAGAGAAGCAAATCAGCTTTGAGGGGAAGGCCCTGCTCAGCTTGTAACTAACTTGGGCTGGTGGTCTAGAGGTAGAGCAGCAGCAGTAGTAGAGTATTGCTTTTACAACGAAGGGGTTTGGAGTTCTAGTCCCCTCACAGAGTATATATTTTTTTCCCCCCTAAATTCTACACATATGTAGAGAGACCTAAAATATATATGTCAATCTCTATAATGATATATATAAAACATACATAGCTCCCCTATATCATGTTTTCATCCCTGAGAGTACATGCATTGTATCACATATGTGGAAGTGCTTGGTGTGACTGCAAGGATAGGACACTATATAGGGACCTTTGTGTTGTGTATATGAATAAAATTATAGATGTCTACACATATATTTCATATCTTTACATATGTGTACAAATTTTAAAGAGAAAAAAAAAAATACTGATGGGGCTTGAACTCCCAACCTCTGTCTTGCAAGGGTAATCACCCAAGCACTGCACTATATAGCAGCTTATACAGATGCAGTGTTGAATCCTTATGTTATACACTACAGGTGATGACGTCAAAAGGAGGCGGGGCTTGCATTTAGTCTGAGGAACAGAACGCCTTCTTTTCCAAGTAGCAGCTTAAAGGGGTTGTCTCGCTACAAAGAATAGCTTTCAAATTGTAGGGAACACAAAATAAAGACATTTTCCAAATTATTGCATTGTTCCCTGTTTTCCTAAAGAGATACAAGTGAATTTATTACCTCTTGGCTATTTCAGTTCCCTCAGTAACCGACCCGTAAAACAAATCTCCCCGGGCTGTTGTTCAATGAGATAACAGAGAGTGAGTCATCACACAGGTCAGCAGTGTCATCAGTGTCCTGTGCTGCCAGACATAAAAAGCTGATTTATCTCAAGTAAACAGCTCTGTTAATTAGGGCTTTTGTTTTGGGGATCAGATAAGAAGTCCTGCAAGTAAATTTGAGAAGCTAATCTAATCTAATTAGCATCTGAAAGCACGGAACTTATGCTGTACAAGCAAGGAGTTTATGCAAATTAGTCTGAACCAGGAAGTGACAGAGAATTTCTTTCATGAATTCTTTGAAACCCTGTGGGGAGACAACTCCTTTAAGGACTGGATCTGTGAGAGGTGAATCAACCCCCTGGCAAAAGCCCCTTAAACAGGCAGTAAATTTCCCAGAACATTGACCCTAAAGCTGGGAGATGTACATAGAGCCCGCACCCTTTGGGTTTCACTATGATTTTAACAGCTCAGAGGGGAGTAAAAAACAGAGTGTGCAGGCAGCCAATCACAGCACAGGGGGCGTGTCCGGGGCATTTCCTGTCAGGGGCCTATCCCAACAGGCTGAATGAAATGTCAGCCAGCCAATCACAGTGCAGGGGGCGTGTCTAGGGGGGGCGAGAATCGACCAGGGGGCGTTTGACCACAACAGCAGAAATAGAAGACAGTTTTACAGAGAATCTGTATCTGCTAAAACCCAAAAGGGCAGAGGTAATGCAAACCCAAATTAGAAAAGTGCTTATTTTTACTCTCCCCATAATCTGAGACATGATCTTTGTAACGATAAAACCCCTTTAACTCTACGAAACAGGCGCCGGATCCATTGTTTCTTGTCTTCATCCCTTTCAGGATATGCTTGCACAGCCTAATTTTATGCTAATTTGGGGCATATTTTGCACCTAAATATGCTCTAAGATTAGCTTCAAACAAAGTTCCATTCAGTTTTATCTATCTAATTACTATAGGCAGGCTCGGACTGGCCCCCAGGGGATTAGGGAAAACCCCCAGTGGGTCCCTAAGCATGGTAGACCTGGAGCTGCTTTATAACTAAATATACATCCCCAGAAGAGGGAAAAAGGAGAGAAAGAGAGTCAGAAAGCAAGAGGCAGAGCATAGGAGGCAGGTACAGTCATTTACAGTAGCTGTAGGGTGGGCCCCTAAAATATACTCCCCCAGTAGGCCCAGAAACAGCTCAGCTAGTGGGCCTCTAGAATCAACTCTACCTGTGGGCCCTAGGCACCGCAGTCCGACACTGACTTTAGTAACAACAAGCAACTGTGTGGCCAGCTCACCTGGGGAGATAACGTGGAAGCAGTGGTGCACGGAAAAGGCAGCAGGTAACTGACCGGAAGCAAATGGTATTTCCAAAGGAAGCTCTCCAGCCCCGTGTAAAAGGTTCCTTACTTTATTGAAGTTCTGTTAAATTATGAACATAGACAGTGGCATTGACAAACCAACCGACGCGTTTCGGGCACTACACCCTTATTCGTAGAACACACATATACAAAACACCAGAGAGTTTAAAATGGGAAGCAACTAATCAAACAGAAGTGTGTGCACACATGATCCACACCCATTGCAGGGGGGCAGGATCGCACAGGGGTCATGGAAAATCCGGAGATAAACCGTATATACAATAAAGATATAATAAATAATATCTACAATTCATTCCTGTCGGATGTCTCGTTTATAGACGCCAACTCCAGTGTCCTCCCTTCCCAGTATTAAAGCTCATCTATCACCTCCCCTCACCGGACACTTAACCCTCTCAATACCATAACACTTGATTAGAAGAAGCACGGCTCTATGAACAACAGCAAAATGCTTTGCTGCCCCGACGGTCAATACTCCACAGCCCTGAGAGCCCCCAATGTGCTCACTGATTCCCTTCTGTAGAGGAGAGTGGAGCCCCCAACCCGAATTCACACGACGCACATTCAGTAACAGAGAGAACAAAACCACTTCTGCCCCTGATACAACCATGAATAGAGAAGCCTCCTGAGATGTGTGAGGAGTGAGCACCACTGGGGGCTTTCATGCCTTTACATATTGAGCGTCTGCAGGATCCACAGGGGAAGTCTCCATTGCAGTCCAGCCAAGCAGAACTAACAGCAGTGCGACCACCAAACAAACCCGGGGAAAAGCTGATCTCAAAGGGCTTTCCCCCTTTTAGGGACAAAGCGACAACCCCTTTC
>JAODAL010038806.1:0-38753 GCA_025379985.1 Phyllomedusa bahiana
GATAAAAATTATATGTGGTATTGGATGGGTAGAATGAGGAGGGGGAAAATTATATTGGGGTGTTTGATGTATGAGGGAGAGGAGGGGGAAAATGTATTGTGTAATGATGTAAGAAAAGAGATGAGAATTAGATGTTGGTATTGGTGGATGGTATGAATGAGAGAAATAAATTGTATATGTGGTATTGATGGGGTATGATGGAGAAGGGAAAATGTATATGTGGTATTGGGATGGTATATAAGAGAAGAATGGGAAAATGTATTGGTGTGTATGTGGGTGATTGGGTATTGAAAGATGAGAATAAAATGTATAGGTGGGGGGTGATTGGGGGGATGTATGGAGAAAAGGAAAATGTATATGGTGGTATTGGGATGGTATAAAGAGAATGGAAAAGTATATGGTGGGCTATGGTGGGGTGATGGGTATGAATGAGGGAGAAATAAAATGTATATGTGGTATTGTGGGGATGTATAAGGAGAGAGATATGGTATATGTGGGTGATGTGGGATGGGTATAAAGAAGAATGGAAATGTGATATGTGGTTATTGGGGGGATGTTATGAGGGAGAGAAGAAAATAATATGTGGGTGATGTGGGGTATGGGGAATGAGAGAGAATGGGAAATGTATATGTGGTGATGGTGGGGATTGTATTAAGAGGAGAAGAAAATGAAGATGTGGTATTGATGTATGAAAGGAGAGAGGGAAAATGTATATGTGTTGGATGTAGGGAGGAGAAAAAATGTGTATGTGGTATTATGGTATGAAGAGAGAAAAAAATGTATATGTGGTATTGTATGGGGTATTAAGAGAGAAAATATTAATGTGTGATTGGGGATGGGGTATTGAAGCGAGAAGGGAAATGTATATGGTGGTGATTGTATGGTATGAAGAAGTAGATAGAATGTATATGTGAATGTGGGGATGTATAAAGAGAAAATAGAAAGAATGTGTAGGTGTGTTGATGTATGAAGGAAGAAAGAATGGTTATGTGGTATGTTGGTATAATAGGAAAGGGGGAAAATGTATATGTGGGTATTGATGTTGTAGTAGAGAGGAAATTTTTTTGTGTAGTGAGGGGGGGTTTGAGAGTAGAGGGAAATGTATATGTGGTATGTGGGATGTATGAATGAGAGAAGAAAGTATATGTTGGGTTATTGATGTATGGAGAGGAATAAAGTATATGGTTGGGATTGGATGATAAGAGGTAAAGTGAAAATGTATATGGGTATTGGATGGGTATGAAGAAGGAGAGATGTATTGAGAAGTGAGGGAAAATGATATGTGTGATTGGATGGTAAAAGGGAGTGTTGTATGGAGTGAGAAAATAGTATTTGGTTATTGGGATGTTATAAGAGGAATGTATGTAGGGTGTGTGTGTCTTGGGATATGTGTGTTTTGGGGTTTAGAGTGATAGAATAGATGGTGGGTTTTGATGTATTGAGAGGAGTATATTTATTGTGGGGGTTTGTGATGGGGGTATGTAGTGTGAAAGTATTGTATTGGTTTTGGATTTATGAATGAGTGAGATGGGGTTTGAAGAGAGTGATTAATGTTATTGTGGTGGATTGATGTATGAAGAGGAGAATGTATGGAGGAGAGAGGGGGAATATAAATGACAAATAAAACTAAATTTATAGTGGTATGTGAAGTTATGAAGAGAAGATGATGGTATTGGAGGTGAGGGAATATTTATATGTGGGGTGTTATGTTTGGAAGAGAAAAATGTTATGGTGGGTGATTGATGGTATGAGAGTATAGGGGGGAAATGTATATGTGTATTATTTTATGTAGGAAGAAAAAAATGTGATGTGGGGGATGTGATTAGGTATGTATTGAGAGTAAATTGTATGTGGGTATTGGATGTTAAAGGGTATTAGGGGTGGAATATTGTATAATGGGGTTATTAGTTTGTAGGTAGGATATATATTATAATAATTATGGATTTTTAGATTGGGTTGTTTAGATAAAGGGATTTTTTAAATTGTTATGATGGGGGGAATTAGGTTATTTGAAAAAGGGGTTATTATATTATTTTGTGGGGATTATGTGATATTATTAAGGTATGTGAATGATTGGATTGTTAATAGGTTAGAAGATGTTAGTAGGTGGGGATGTTGGGGAAGTTGTGGGAGGGGTATTGGTGATGGGTGGTGATTTTGGGGGGGGGATGGGGTATTTAAAATTGTGTGGGGGATTGTTGTGGTAGTAGTTTGTTTGTAGGGTGGGTGATATGGGTTTGTATAGGTGGTATGGTAGTTTGTGTGTTGTAGGTGAAGTATGTTATTATAATTTAGATATATAAAATGGTATAAGAAATGATGATATTTAGGGGGATTGAAGATAGTGAGGAAGAGGTGAGAATGTAAAATATGAGTGTTTAAAAGGGGGGGGTATATAAGTTGGTTGGTGTAGGTAATTAGATGATAGGTAGGATGTTAGAATTTTTGGTGAAACAGGAGAAAGTTGGGTTTGAGAAAATGGTGGGGGAATAGTGAGGGTTAATAAGGATGTAGAGGTAGGGAGTGGTATGAATGTGGGGTTGAGGTAAGGATGTTTTTATATGTTATTTTGAATAGGATAATGTGGGATATTAGTGGGGGGGTAAGTGGGGTTAGTGGGAGGTTGGGGGTTTTTTAAAATTTTAATTAATATGTTTTTATGATATGTTAGGTTTTTTATATTTAGTGATATGGGGGTATTGGGGTGGAGGGTAAGTTGGAATGTTAATAGTTTAATTGGTTATGAGTGGGTAGGATTAGAGGGGGGGGGAGGTTGTGTGGTAATGTTTGATGATGTTAATTAAGGGGATGATAGAGTTATTTTGGTATAAGAGAGAGGGTTATGTGGGGTAATTGGTGAGGTGGTGGTAATAATAAGTTTGAGGTTGTAATATGAAAGGTGATAGGAAAATTTAGGGTATATTGGATTGGGAGGGGGGTTTTTGGGGGATTGTTTTATGGGAATAGATTTATATGATGATTGAGTATGATTTGTGAGAAAAGTTGGGAATAGGAAATTTTGGGGGGATTGTTGGTGGTAGGGGGTGTAGTGGGGGGGGGAGGTGAAGGGGGGGTTGGTAAAAGGTGAAGGAATATAGAATAAGGTGTAAAAGATATGAAGTAAGAAATATAAAAAAAAAAATTTGAAGAATTTTTTTTGATGGTTTTTTAGAGGGGTTGGTAATGGAGTATTGGGAGATGTAGTTGGTGGGTTTGGGGGGTATGGGAGGGGGGGGATTTTTTTGAGAGTTTGTGTTGTGATAAGGGGTTATGTAAAGGTGTGGTTGGATGGGATGGTGGTGGGTTTTAGGTTGGGGTTGTTTGGTTGTGAATGTGGATGGTGGTGATGTGGTGGGATGGGTTGGGGAGGAGTGGGAATGTGGATTTTAAGGGATATGGGAGTTAGAGGAATTGTGGTTAGTTAAGTGGGTGTGTGTGAAATTAGGGGTTGTAGGTGGTAGTGGGGTATTAGGTTTTAAGGGTTGGAGAGGGATTAGGGGAAAGGTGGGGTTTTATATAGTGGGTGTTTGGTAGGATATAGATAGTTTTATTGTGTTTATGGATAGTATAATTTTGTGGTGAGTTTTGTGTGGTTTGTGTAGTTTTTATTGTTTTTGGGTTTGGGTGATAGAGTTTAGTATATGATGTGGTAGAGGGATATTATGGGGGTTTATGGGGTTTGGTTTTTGTTGGTGGGTTAATAGGATTAGAAAGTTGTGATTGTAGAATGGGGGGGATAATATGGTATGTGTTAAGTGGGGATGGGAATTAAGTTATTGGATGGATGAAAGTATTTGGTGTGTATATATGTTAATAAAAAAGTAAAAGTGAGTGAAGAAGGTTAATGGTTGTGAAAGTAGTGAGTGAATTGTTAGTTTTTATTTATGAAGAGGAAGATATGGTTGGGATGGAAATGAAGATAGAAGAAAGAGGTATTATGATAGGTATATGTTGGAATGAAGGAAGTTGTAGGAGATAAAGATAGGAAGAATGGGGGAGGGGGAAAGATGAGGTAGGGTATGGGTAATTTTAATGATGTATAATTGATGATAGTGGAGTGGTTGTTGGTGGAGTTTTAGAGATGTGAATTTGAATAATGGTTTTGTATTTTTTGTTTGTTTTTGGGGTTTTTTTGTTTTTTTTGTTTTGGTTTTTTATTTTTATTTTTTGTTGGGTTTTTTATAGTATAGAAAGGGAAAGGGTATTAAATTAGAATATTTTTGTGTTTTTTTTTTTTGTATATGTGGGGTGAAATAGAGTTATAAGAAAGTTGTGAGGGGATGGGTTGGGTTTAGTGGTAATTGTTTTTTTAAAAAAATTTTTTTGATATTTGGTTTGGTTGGGGAATTGAAAGTTATATTTTTGGTGTTGTTTTGGAGGTGATTTTAAAATGTTTAGGAAATTTGGGGTAATTGGTTTTATATGAGAATATTTTTTTGTGGAAATGATTAAGTGATTTTTTTTATTTTGAAATTTTGGAGTGATTTTGTGGGGGGGGGTATATAGTTTTTGATAGGGAGGGGGGGTTTGAGGATAGGTTTTTTTTTAGTGTGTTTGTGTATAATGTTGATATTAATTTGGTTAGTTAGGTGTTATGTTGGGGGATGGGGTTAAGGATTTTGTTTTGTTTTTATAGTAGTGTGGGATGTTGGGGAGATAAAGGTGAAGAATTTTTTGGTTTTATGAGTTTTGAAGGGAAAAAATTTTTTGTAGTTGTTTATTATATATATGAGGATTTTTATTGAAAGTTTATAGAATTGATATTGTTTTGTTTTGGTGGGGGATAGAGTATTGTGAGAAGATTATTATTAGTATTGGTTTTTTTTGTTGAATGTTATAGATGTTTTTTAGGGGTTTGGGGTTGGAGGTAGGGTTAGGGGGGGGGTGGTGTGGTTGGGGTGGGTGTATGGGGGGGTGTAGGGGTGTTGGGGTTGGATTGGGGGGGTTATGTTTGTTTGTAGTGGTTGTGGGGGGGGGTGGGGGTTAGTGTTTGATGGTTTTGTTGGGTAGGGTGTGGGTTTTGGGTGTGTAACGTGGGTGTGTGGGGGGGGTTTGGTTTTTAGGGTTTTTTTGGGTGTGGGGGGGTGGTTTTTGTTGGTGAGTGATATGGAGTTATTGTATGGTGATAGTGGGGGGTAAGGTGATTAGTGTGTTGTGGGGGGGATGTTATGTAGGGGGGTTGGGGGTATTAGGGGGGGTGTTGGGGGGGATGGGGTGATTGGGTGGAGAGTTTATTTTGTGTTGGATGGTGGGGGGGGGGGGGTTAGGATAATGTTGGTTGGTTGTTGGGGTATTGGTGTGGTTGAGGTAATAAAGTTGTTGCGGTAGGGTGGTGGGGTGGTGTTGGGGTTGGGATGGGGGTGGGTTTTTGAGGTAGAGGGGTAGGGTGGGGGGGGTGGGATGGGGGATAGGGGGGAGGGGGGATCTTGGGGGATTGGTGGGGGGTTGGGGAGATTTGGGTGGGGGTTGTTTGGGTTTAGAGTTGATGGGTAGATGTGTTGAGGGGTGTGTAGGTTGTTGGTAGGATATTTGATGTATTAGAAATATGTATAGGGAAGAGTATGGAGGTTTTTAAGTATGTAGGGTATGAAATGGAGGGATTGGATTATATAGTAGAAAAGTGAATGATGAGGGAGAAAAAGGGGTATTTTGAAGAAGAAAGGAAAAAGAAGATAGTGGTGTGTGGATAATTGAGGAAGTGTTGGTTGGGGTTAAAAAAAAAAATATGAAGGGAGGAATAAATGGATAGTTTGTGTATATGAAAAAAAATGTAAAATTAAAGAAGGTGTGGAAGAGTGAAATGGGTAGTTTAATTTAGAATGGGAGGGTGTTAAAAATTTAATAAGGTATTGTGTAGAAATGGGCGGATGTGGGGTATTTTGGGGGTGGTTTGGTTTATTATGTGGAGTTTTGGGGGGGTTTTGATATTGGGGAAGGGAATGGGGGTGATGAAAGAATAGGTTTTGAGGGTAGATAAGTGAGGGAATTTATAGAGGATATATGAATGGGTTGTAAAGTAGGTAGTATGAGGTTGGGGATGAAGATGGAAGTGAGTAGGTTTTTGTATGGTGTTGTTGGGGGTTATAATATTTTGATGATGTGAGAGTTTGGGTTTGGGGATGTTTTTGTCGTTTTTGAAGGGATATGTTATATATGGTGGGTATTGATATGAAGAATTTGAGAGTTAATGTATTTAGTAAGTTTTGGGGAGATTTGAAGTTTGTTATATTGATATTATATTGTGGGTTGTGAAGGGTTGGTAAAGGGATTATGGGGTTTTGTTATTGGTTTTTGTAAAAGTGTGGGGTGGGATATAGGATGGAGATATGTGGGGATTGTGGGGGGGTTAAGGGGGTTGTTAGATTTTATTTTTTGTATAGTGATAGGTAAGATGGTGTTGTGGAAGGTTTAATATATAAGGGGATATGATGGGGGGGGTGAGGGTATTGGGGAAGGGTGTTGGTTGAAATGTAGGGAAGATTGGGTGAGAATAGAGTTTTGGATGAATGTGATATGAATTTAAGTTTTGAGTATTGTTGTATGTAGAATTAGGGTTGGGATGGATGTTGGGTTGGTAGGGGAATAAGGGTGGGGGTGGGGAATTAAAAAGGGGGTGTAGTATTGTTTAAAGGGGTATTTTATTTTTTTTTTGTTTTTTTTTTTTTTTTTTTTTTTAATATAAAAGGGATAATATGTGGGTTATGGGGGGGTGGGTTTTGGTGTTGTGGGTGAAGGATAGGGTATGTTAGTGAGAAGTTATATAATTAGGATTATATATTTGATTATAGGTTGAATGAGTATGGGGGGATAAGTATATATGGGGGATTGATGAGAGATGTAGGTAAAGGGAGAATATAATAGGTGTATTTTATTATAATAATAATGTTTTTGGGTAAGATTGGTGTTTGGGTAGGATAGGTGTGGAGTGAGTTTTAAGTAATTTATGGGGATAGGGGTAGTGGGGGGGGGGAGAGGGGGATGAATGTTTGAGATAGTGGGGTTGTGGATAGGGAGTGGAGAGGAGGGGAATTTAAGATGATGTTTAAGAAGGAGTGTTTTGAAGAATTTGTTGAAAGTTATAAAAAAGTTGTAAAATTTGTGGATTTTAGGTATGGTGGGTGTGTTGGGTATTGTTTTGTAAGGAAGGGAAATAGTATGTTTATGAAATAGGGTATTGGTGGGTTTTAAGTAATGTAGTGGGGTAATTAGAGAATGGGTTTATTTGTAATAAGGGGGTTTGTGGATGTATGATTTGGGGTTGGATGTAATGGATGGGAGTATAAATAATTGTAAGGTGAAGGGAGGGAGAATGTTTGTTTAATTTGTGAAGTAAGTAGGTTTAAATTGGTGGGGGGGGGGATGTAAAGGGGTGGGGTGTTAAGAGTATGGAATAGGAGTGGGTGGTAAATATTGATGGAATGGATGTGGAATGATAGGATTAGATGGTGAATGGTTAATAATGAAGATGATGTGGTGTGGATATATGTGAATTATTATTTGTATATGGGGGGTTAATTTAATTTGAGGTGTGTATGATTAAGAAGTGGGGGGTTTATTATATTGTGGTGGGGGTAATATAGTATTTGGTATATGATAGGTGGGTTTGAGTGGGAAGAGGAGGGTGAGGGTTGGGGGTTTAAGAGATATAGTAAAAGGGGGAGGATGTGTTTTGATGGGGGTATGGGTTTTTGTGTGGTGGGGTAATTGGGGGATTGTGGTGTATAGGGATATGGGGGGGGGGTTAGGGAGGGGGGTTTTGGGGGGGTGGGGGTGTATATGAAGTGGGTTTGTTAATTGGTTTTATTTGGATAGTTTAAAAGTTAAAGTAGATGTGGGAAATATGTGTGATGATAAGAGGGAGTTAAGTATATGTAAATATTGGGGTGGATAGGATAAGAGAGTTAAAAGGGGGTGGGAAATTTGTGTAAGGATAGATAAGAGGGAGTTAATTAGGGTGTAAAAGTATTATATGGATAGGAAAATAGGTAAAATTTGGTGAAAATTATGTTAGTTGATAGGGAGGTGGATTAGTGGTAGATAAGAGAGTTAAAGTAGGGGGTGGAAAAAGGTGATTATTTTATAGAGGTATTATGGATGATAAAGAGTTAAATAGGGGAAAAATTATTAGTTGAAGGGATTGGAGTGGGTGGTATAGATAAGAGAGTTAAAGTATGTGTGGGTAAGGTTATTAGGTGGATAGATAAGAGAGGTTGAAAGTAGGTAGAAAATATTTATTGGATTGGATAAGAGAAGTTTAAAGTAGGGGTGTAAAATATATTGGATAGGAAAAGAGTATTAAAGTATGTTGGGGAAATATTTAATATTGGGATAGTATAGATGTATTATGGGTAGATTTAAGAGAGTAAATAGGGTGGTGGAAATATGATTAGTTGTAGGGGATGGTAGTATGGATAGGGGATAAGAGAGTTAAGTTAGGTGTTGGAAAATGGTAATAGTTGGATAGGATTGATTATTGATTAGATAAGAGATTAAAGTAGGGGGTAGTGGGGGAAAGATATTATGATAGATAAGAGAGTTAAAGTAGGGTTAAAAAGGTTATATATTGGGATAGGATAAGAGATTTAAATATGGGGGTGTAAAATGATATGTGTATATAGGATAAAGAGGGAGTTAAAGTTAGGTTGGGGAAATTTGTTTTATTGGATAGGATAATAGAGTTAAAGTTATGGGTTGGAAAATTGATGTTGTAGTGGGATATGATAAATAGTAGTTATAATTAGGTTGGGGGGGAAAAGGTGATTGAGTGGGATAGGGGGATAAGAGGGAGTTAAAGTAGGTGTTGGGAAATGGATATTATGGAATAGATAATAGTAGTAAAATGAGGTGTTGTAAAGTGGATGTAGGTTGGATATGGATAAATGAGTAAAAGTATGTGTAAAGGGTGTTATGGGATAGGGGGATAAAGATATTTAAAGTAGGGGTTTTTTTTTTTTTTTTTTTTTTTTTTTTTTTTTTTTTTTTTTTTTGGGGTAAAATATTAAGGGATATGGATTAAAGAGGAGTTAAAGTAGGGAGTTGGGGGAAAATGATTAGTGGATAGATAGAAGTTAAAATAGGGTGAAAATATTGGGTGGATATGGATAGAGTAGTTAAGTATGGTGTGGTAGAAAAAATGATGTATTTGGATAGGGAATAAGAAAGAAGAGTTAAGTAGGTGGAAAAATTGGATTATGGGATAGGGGATAAGAGATTTAAGTAGGGTGGAAAAGTATGTAGTGGAATAGGGATAAAGAGGGAGTTAAATAGGGTGGGAAAGGGTATGTAGTGGATAGGATAATATGATTAAAAGTAGGGTGAAAATATTAGGTGGGATAGGATAAGATAGTTAAATAGGGTTGGGGGAAATTATTTGGATAGGATAAGAGGATTAAAGTATGGGTGGAAAATTTATTATGTATAGGATAAGAGAGTTAAATTATGGTTGGGGAAAATTTGGTGAAGGATAAGAGAGTTAAAGTAGGGGGTGGGAAAGGTGATTAGTTTATAGGATAAGATATTTAAAGTAGGTTTGGAATAAGGGGTGGATGTAGTTTGGAATATGGGGATAATAGAGTTAAGAAGGGTGGAAAGGGTATTAGGTGGTATGGGGATAAGAGATTTAAAGTAGGGATTGGAAATGTATGTGGGTTGGAATAGGATATAGGATTTTAAAGTAGGTTATGGGAAAATTGATTATTGGATAGGATAAGAGAGTTAAAGTAGGTTTGTAATGATTTGAGGGATATGATAAGAGGATTTTAAATAAGGAGTTGGGAAATGTATTGTGGATATGATAATAAAGTTAAGTATGTTGGGAAGAATGTATTATATGTGATAGATAAGAGTAGTTAATTGTAGGGGGGTTAAAATTTATTATGGATAAGGGGATAAGAGGAGTTAAATATGGGGTGGGGAAAATGGTGATGTAGGTGGATATAAGATAATAGGAGTAAAGATGGGTGTAATGGGTGATTATTTGGGGATAGATAGAGGGAGTTAATATTAGGTGGATAATATGTATGGGATATATAAGAGGATTAAAGTAGGTGGAGGGGAAAGTATTTAGGTGGATAATATAAGAGGAGTTAAATTAGGGTGGGAAAGATTTATTATGTTGGAAAGGATAAAGATGAGATAAAGTAGTGTTTGAAAAGGTGATTTGTGGGATAGGATAAGATGAGTTGAAGTATGGTGGGGAAGGTATTGGAGGATAGGATTAAGAGGTGGTTAAATTATAGGAAGTGGTCTTAAAGGAAAAGTTGGGGAAAATTGGGTAATTGGGTATGGGTAAAACGGTGGGGGGGGTAGAGGGGTAAAGTATATTAGGTGATGGGGAGATTTTGAGTATTAAGTAATTAAGGTGTTGTTATAAATAAAGGAAGTGAGGGAGGAAAGTGGGAGGGATTTAGTGGGGTGGGGGGTGGGAGAGATGATGAGTGGGGGGTGGTGGAGGATATTAGGTGGTGGTTTGTGGAGGATATAGTGGTGGTTTGGAGGATGTAGGTGGTGTGTGGGGGTGAGGATATGAGTGGTGGTGGGTAGAGATGGTGAGGGTGGTGGTGTGGAGATGTGGAGGGTGTGTGTGGAGAATAGTGGTGTTGTGGGAGGATATAGTGGGGGGGGTTGTGAGATTAGATTGGGTGTGGTGAGAGGATATGAGTGGTGTTTGGAATATAGGTGGGTGTGTGAGAGGATTTAGTGGGTGTGTAGAAGGATATATGGGTGTGGGGAAGGGAGATAGTGGGTGTGTGGAAATATAGGGGTGGTGGTGTGGAATATAGGGAGGGGTGTTAGATATGATTAGGGTTGGTGTGTGAATGATGAGGGGGTGGTTTGGGAGATATAGTGGGTGGTGTGTGAGATATGAGTGGTTGGGGTTGGAGTATGGTGAGTTGGTGTGTGAATGGATAGTGGTGGTTGGAAGGGATGATAGGTGGTTGTTTGGGGGAGATATTGTGGTGGTTTGGAGATTATAGTGGTTTGTTGGGGAATATAGTTTGGGTGTGTGGGAGAGATAGAGTGGTTTGGAGATTGAGTGTGTGTTGAGGGATAAGTGGGGGGGGTTTGGAATATGGTATTGTGGTGTTGGTGGGAATGAGAGTGGGTTGTTATTGGGAGGGATGGAAGGGTGTTGGGTTGGGGGATGATAGAGTGGGGGTGGTTATGTGAGATGTTGATTGGGTGGTGTTGAGATATAGTGGTGTGTGAGGATATAGTGGTGATGAGATATAGTGGTGTTTGAATATAGAGTGGTTTGTAGGATGATGAGTGTTGGTGGTGGGGTGGAAGAAATAGTTGGTGGTTGGTGAGGGGATGATTAGTTGGTGGTGTTGGGAGTGTTGGAGAGTGGTTGGTTGTAGATATTAGGAGGGGTATGTGGGTTGTTGAAGATGATATGAGTGTGGTGGTTAAGAGGGATATGTGACGGGTGAGGGATATAGGGTGGGTGTGACGGGTGAGGGATATAGGGGGTGTGTGACGGGTGAGGGATATAGGGGGTGTGTGTGACGGGTGAGGGATGGGGGGTGTGTGACGGGTGAGGGATATAGGGGGGGGTGTGATCACTTCTATGTCTGCCAATTCAACTAATTCGTCAATGTGACGGGTGAGGGATATAGGGGGGTGTGTGTGACGGGTGAGGGATATAGGGGGGGGTGTGACGGGTGAGGGATATAGGGGGGGGGTGTGACGGGTGAGGGATATAGGGGGGGTGTGACGGGTGAGGGATATAGGGGGTGTGTGACGGGTGAGGGATATAGGGGGTGTGTGTGACGGGGTGTGGTGTGTGGGATATCGGGGTGTGTGTGTGGAGGAGGGAATGATTTGGTGGGGGTGTGTGACGGGTGAGGGATATAGGGGGTGTGTGTGACGGGTGAGGGATATTGGGGGTGTGTTTGACGGGTGAGGGATATAGGGGGGGGGTGTGACGGGTGAGGGATATAGGGGGGTGTGTGACGGGTGAGGGATATAGGGGGGGGTGTGACGGGTGAGGGATATAGGGTGGGTGTGACGGGTGAGGGATATAGGGGGGGTGTGACGGGTGAGGGATATAGGGGGGGTGTGTGACGGGTGAGGGATATTGGGGGGGGGGGGTGGTGCCCTTGATGTGACGGGTGAGGGATATAGGGGGGGTGTGACGGGTGAGGGATATAGGGGGGGGGTGTGACGGCTGTAGGGCGTATAGGGGGGAGGCTTGTGTCGGGGGAGAGGGTGAGGCGAATTATAGGCTGTGTGTGACGGGTGAGGTGTACTGGGGGGGGGGGTTTGCGCGCGTGTGCCTGATGTGTACGGGGGGTTTGCGCGCATGTCAGGCGAGGTGTACTGGGGGGTTGGGAGGGGTTGGCGCACGTCAGGTGGCTCCAAAATGCGAGGGAGAATAATAAAATATATTGTAGATAACAAATAAATGCTTTTTGGAGATTTCCATTGTTTTTTTTTGCCCTTTTTGCAGTGGTGTGCCACTGGTATTGGACTGTGTGCATATGTTTATGTGCCGCTGCCAGGCTGTGGCACCAAGGTTCGCAGTGTTTTTTTTTTCAGAATGTTTGTTATGGGTGCAGGGACTCTATACGTTGTATTTGGACATATTTGCTTTTAAACTATATAGGAGAAGTAGTACATCCATTTTGGTTTTCCTGCACTGCCCACCTCCTAGGCTGTTATATTAATGCACTTGCTTGAGAGGTTGGCTAGCTTTTTTTATTTTTCTCTCTGCATTTTGGAGGCCGTTTGCACTAGTTGAGAGGTCTGAAGTTGACACAGGTGAGAGATAATAGTAGGGTAAGGACCACCAACTGAAGATACCGTTGTAAGCCGGGGTGGCTGTTGAGCATTTTTTTTGGCCAAAAACATGGGACAGAATCTCAAAGTATTTTCATATATTGTAGATAGCATAAAATGTCCTCACATGGTGACTCTGTCCTGAATGCAGCAGCCGGGCTCATCCTTATTCTGGTGCTAGTGAACCTCTACCCTTACATATAATTTCCTTCATCATCCAACCTCCCAAGGGTCCTCGTGCCTGCCCACGGTTCTGGGACCGCCTATGGTGCAATCGACATACTTAGTTGCCCTTTCTTTCCTGACTATAACTAGATGTCTCTCTATAATACTTTTGCTGTTGTTGGTGAAGAATCCTCCATGTTAGTATCTCTCCCTCCAGCCCCTCAGTCCTGCCCTCCCTCCTGCCCCAATAAGTAGACGAGGTCCGGTGACAGATGCTTCTTTATATCCCGGGAAACCAAGGACTGGAAATCCAGCCTGGAGTTCTGCCGATCAGAGGGAAGGGCGCTGTTGAGTGCGGACCACAAGATGCAGGTAACATAGGGGGGTGTATAGAGAGAGGGGGGGGTGGGGGATAGAGGGGGGGCTGGGGTGTATAGAGAGGGGCCTGGGGAGACACAGGTAACAGTCGGGGGTGTATAGAGAGTGCTGGGGAGATACAGGTAACAGTGGGGGGTGTATAGTGAGGGCTGGGGAGACACGGGTAACAGTGGGGGGTTTATAGAGAGGGCTGGGGAGACACAGGTAACATTGGGGGGTGTATAGAGAGGGCTGGGGAGACACAGGTAACAGTGGGGGGTGTATAGAGAGGGCTGGGGAGACACAGGTAACAGTGGGGGGGTGTATAGAGGATGGGCACTGGGGAACACAGGTAACAGATTGGGGGTGTATTAGAGAGTGCTGGGGAGATTACTGGTACACAGTGGGGGGTGTATAGAGAGGGCTGGGGAGACAGTGTAACTGTGGGGGGTGTATCAGAGGGGCTTGGGGGACACAGGTAACATTGGGGGGTGTATAGAGAGGACTGGGGAGACACAGGTAACAGTGGGGGGGGGTGTATAGTGAGGGTGGGGAGACACAGGTAACAGTGGGGGGTGTATAGAGAGGGCTGGGGAGACACAGGTAACAGTAGGGGGTGTATAGAGAGGGTGGGGAGACACATTGGTAACAGTGGGGGGTTGTATAGAGTGGGTGGGGTAGACCACATGGTAACTGTGGGGTGGTGTTTAGAGCGGGCTGGGGGAGACACAGGTAACAGTGGGGGTGTTATAGAGAGGGCTGGGGAGACACAGGTAACAGTGGGGGGTGTATAGAGAGGGCTGGGGAGACACAGGTAACGGGAGAGCATGTGGGGCTGGAGGGGTATAGAGAGGGGGACTGTGAGTAGCAATAGGACAGGGGGCTGGGGAGGACAGCCAGAACCCTCCCCCTGAGCAGCAGGACCAATGATCTGCCTGTAATAGTCTTTATGGTGCAGTATTAGTGCTGTGTGAAGGTGTCGCTGCCCCGTGTCCATGTAAATGAGGGGAGATCCGCACCATCCTTTGGTTGTCTGAAAACCCTGCCATTCTACTGCTACCTATTGGTTGTATCGAGTAGAGCTCTGAGTCTAGAGCCTAAAGCAGGTGTCTCCCTCTCTCCCAGCGGGAAGTCCCAGCACGAATGGCTGCATTACTTCCAGCTACTCAAATGCTTCCATCTTGGTTTTATGGACGCCTCCTCTCCCCACAGGTTGTAACAGGGAGGAAGGTGGTAGAGGTCTAGAGCCCATGCCACATACTCTGCCCTCCTCTGTTTGGGGGGGGGGTGGGAGGGTTTGTTGGGTTGGCCCTCTTCGGTTGGGGGAGGGTGGGGTGTGTGGTGTGTGTTGGGTCAGGTCCCTGTTGTAGGTGATGGTGATGGGGTAAGAGGGTTGGCTTTTCTGTTGGGGGCAGGGTTGGGGTAGAGTGTGTGTGTGTCAGGTCAGACTCCCTGTTGTAGGTGATGGGGGAGAGGGTTGTCCCTTTTCTGTTGGGCATTAGGGAGGTGAAGCGGATTGTCCCTCTTTTTGGGTTAGGGTTACACTGATCTCAGGGCTGCTCTGTATTACAAGCCTCTTTGTCCTCACATTACAGCTGGAGATTAGGACGCTCCATGATCTGACCGGCGACTACTGGGTTGGCCTGAGACAGACCTCAGGTTCCGGGGAGTGGAGGCGGCTGGATGGGTCACTGTGGACCGGACCCATAGGGTGAGTATCCATGGAATGAGGCGGCTGCTCTGCATAGTGGGGGGAAGACGTCTTATACCCCAGATAAGTGGCCCGGATGTTGGGGAGTCTGATCCTTTACCCACAGAGAAGAGCTGAGGAGCAGCAGATCCCATAGACTCTTGTTAGGATGGGAAAACGCCCAGCTAGGACCAGACCGTCCTGCCCTGTAATCAGCACCGCACCGCACTCTACTCTGCTGGAGCCGCAGGAGCGCCGCATATCCCTCCCTGCTGTGATCTGTTATTCGGAGAGGAGGATGGATGGCTAAATGTAGGAGGAAGAGTTCGCTAGACCGTGTAGCTGCCACACCTTCTCTAGGCAACGTGTTATGCTTTGCCCCCCTTCAATAGGACACAGTGTTGTGTATGCTGCCCCCCTTCACGAGCACCGTGTATGATTTGCCCCCCCTTAACTAGACACGTGTATGCTGCCCCCCCATTCACTAGACACCGTGTATGCTTTTTTTGCCCCCCCCAACCCACGTCACTAGGCTACGTGTATGCTCCCCCCCTTTTCCACTAGACAACGTGTATGCTGCCCCCCTTCAATAGACACCGTATGTATGCTGCCCCCCCTTCACTAGGACACTGTGTATGATGCCCCCTTCACTAGAACACCGTGTATGCTTGCCCCACCTTCTTTGGAACGTGTATGCTGCACCCCCGTTTCACTAGACACCGTGTTTGTTGCCCCCCCCTTCACTAGACTCCGTGTATGCTGCCCCCCCTTCACTAGACACTGTGTATGCTGCCCCCCCTTCACTAGACACCGTGTTTGCTGCCCCCCATTCAGCTATGACACGGTATGCTTGCCCCCCATTCACTAGGCACCGTGTATTGCTGCCACCCCTTCACTAGACACTGTGTATGACTGCCCCCCTTACTAGACACTGTGTATGAGGTGCACCCCCTTCACTAGACACCGGGTATGCTGCCCCCCCTTCACTCGACACTGTGTATGCTGCCCCCCCCCTTCACTAGACACTGTGTATGCTGCCCCCCCTTCACTAGACACCGTGTATGCTGCCCCCCCTTCACTAGACACTGTGTATGCTGCCCCCCCTTCACTAGACACTGTGTATGCTGCCCCCCCTTCACTAGACACTGTGTATGATGCCCCCCCTTCACTAGACACCGTGTATGCTGCCCCCCCCTTCACTAGACACTGTGTATGATGCCCCCCTTCACTAGACACTGTGTATGATGCCCCCCCTTCACTAGACACTGTGTATGCTGCACCACCTTCCACTAGACACTGTGTTGCTGCCCCCCCTTCACTTGAACACTGTGTATGATGCCCCCCACTTCATAGGGACAACGTGTTATGCTGTGCCCCCCCTTCACTAGACACTGAGTATGCTGCCCCCCATCACTAGACAATGATCGTTATGCTGCCCCCCCTTCCCACCCCTTCACCTAGACACTGTGTATGAATGCCCCCTTCCCTAGACACTGTGTATGATGCCTCCCCCGTTCACTAGGAACGGTTTGCTGCCCCCCCCTTCACTAGGCCCCCCATGTATGCTGCCCCCCTACTCTAGACACCGTGTATGCTGCACCCCCTTCACTAGGACCACTTGTATGATGCCCCCCTACTTGACAAGTGTATGCATGCCCCCCCCCCTTTCACTAGACACCGTGTTTGCTGCCCCCCCTTCACTAGACACTGTGTATGATGCCCCCCTTCACTAGACACTGTGTATGATGCCCCCCCCTTCACTAGACACTGTGTATGCTGCCCCCCCTTCACTAGACACCGTGTATGCTGCCCCCCCCCCTTCACTAGACACCGTGTATGCTGCCCCCCCTTCACTAGACACCGTGTATGCGGGTTGCCCCCCACATCACTAGGACACTTGTTGTATGCTGCCCCCCTTCACTAGACACCGTGTATGCTGCCCCCCCTTCACTAGACACCGTGTATGCTGCCCCCCCCTTCACTAGACACCGTGTATGATGCCCCCCCTTCACTAGACACCGTGTATGTTCCCCCCCGCTTAACTTTTCACCGTGTTTGCTGCCCCCCCATTCACTTGACACCGTGTATGCTGCCCCCCCTTCACTAGACACCGTGTATGATGCCCCCCTTCACTAGACACTGTGTATGATGCCCCCCTTCACTAGACACTGTGTATGATGCCCCCCTTAACTAGACACTGTGTATATGCCCCCCTTCACTAAGACACTGTGCTTGATGCCCCCCCCTTATAGACACTGATGTATGTGCCCCCCCTTCACTAGACACTGTTTATGCTGCCCCCCCTTCACTAGACACCGTGTATGCTGCCCCCCCTTCACTAGACACCGTGTATGCTGCCCCCCCTTCATGACCACCGTGTTGATGATATGCCCCCCCTTTCAATAGACAACGTGTATTGCTGCCCCCCCTTCATAGACACCGTTATGCTAGCCCCTCCTTCACTAGACACCGTGTATGCTGGCCCCCTCCCTATATCACTAGACACCGTTGTATGCTTGGGGGGGGCCCCCCCCTTTCACTGACACTCGTGTATGATGACCCCCTTCACTAGACACTGTGTTTGTTGCCCCCCCCCTTCACTAGACACTGTGTATGCTGCCCCCCCTTCACTAGACACCGTGTATGCTGCCCCCCTTCACTAGACACCGTGTATGCTGCCCCCCCTTCACTAGACACCGTGTATGCTCGCCCCCATTCCACTAGACACCGTGTTTGTATGCCCCCCTTCACTTGACACAGTGTTTGGTGCCCCCCCTTCACTAGACACCGTGTATGCTGCCCCCCCCTTCACTAGACACCGTGTATGCTGCCCCCCCTTCACCTAGACACAGTGTATGCTCACCCCTTCACCTAGGACACCGTTGTTTTGTATGGCTGCCCCCCTTCACTAGACACCGTGTATGCTGCCCCCCTTTCAATAAGACAAGTGATGCTGCCCCCTTCACCTAGACACGTGTATGCTGCCCCCCTTCACCTAGACATGTGTATGCTGCCCCCCTTCACTAGACACCGTGTATGCTGCCCCCCCTTCACTAGACACTGTGTATGATGCCCCCCCTATTTCACTAGACACCGTGTACTGATTGCCCCCCCTTCATAGACATGTGTCTGATGCCCCCACTTCACTGACACCGTGTATGATGCCTCCCCTCTCAATACGACCACCGGTGTATGATGCCCCCCCCCCTTCACTAGACACCGTGTATGATGCCCCCCCTTCACTAGACACTGTGTTTGATGCCCCCCCCCTTCACTAGACACCGTGTATGTGCCCACCTTACTAGGCTCCGTGTATGCTTGCCCCCCCCTTCACCAGGACTCGTGTATGATGCCCATGCCCCTTCAATTGACACTGTGTTTGCTTGCCCCCCCCCTTCACTGGGCACCGTGTATGCTTGCCCCCCCTTCACTAGGACCGTGGTATGATTGCCCCCCCCCTTCACTAGGCACCGTGTATGATGCCCCCCCCTTCACTAGGCACCGTGTATGCTGCCCCCCTTCACTGGCAGTGTTATGCTTCCCCCCTTCACTAGGCACGAGTATGATGTCCCCCCTTCACTTGGCTCCGTGTATGATGCCCCCCCTTCACTGTGCACCGTGTATGTTGCCCCCCCTTCACTAGACACCGTGTATGTTGCCCCCCCCTTCACTAGACACCGTGTATGCTGCCCCCCCCCTTCACTAGGCACCGTGTATGCTGCCCCCCCTTCACTAGACACCGTGTATGCTGCCCCCCCTTCACTAGACACCGTGTATGCTGGCACCCCCTTCACTAGGACACAGTTGTATGTGCCCCCCCTTCACTAGACACCGTGTATGCTGCCCCCCCCCCCTTCACTAGATCTCTGTGTGTATGATGCCACAACCCATTCCTAGACATGTGTAATGATGCCCCCCCCCTTCACTAGACACTGTGTATGCTGCCCCCCTTCACTAGACACTGTGTATGCTGCCCCCCCTTCACTAGACACTGTGTATGATGCCCCCCCTTCACTAGACACTGTGTATGATGCCCCCCCCTTCACTAGGCACCGTGTATGCTGCCCCCCCCCCCCCTTCACTAGGCACCGTGTATGCTGCCCCCCCCCCTTCACTGGGCACCGTGTATGATGCCCCCCCTTCACTAGACACCGTGTTTGCTGCCCCCCCCCTTCACTAGACACCTTGTATGCTGCCCCCCCCTTCACTAGACCCTGTGCATGATGCCCCCCCCCCCCTTCACTAGGCACCGTGTATGCTGCCCCCCCTTCACTAGGCACCGTGTATGATGCCCCCCCTTCACTAGGCACCGTGTATGATGCCCCCCCTTCACTGGGCACCGTGTATGATGCCCCCCCCCCCCTTCACTGGGCACCGTGTTTGCTGCCCCCCCCCCCTTCACTAGGCACCGTGTATGCTGCCCCCCCCTTCACTGGGCACCGTGTATGCTGCCCCCCCTTCACTGGGCACCGTGTATGCTGCCCCCCCCTTCTCTAGGCATCCGTGTAGTGCCACCCCCATCTCACTGGGCACCGTGTATGCTGCCCCCCTTCACTAGACACCGTGTATGCTGCCCCCCCTTCACTAGGCACCGTGTATGCTGCCCCCCCTTCACTAGGCACCGTGTATGCTGCCCCCCCCTTCACTAGGCACCGTGTATGCTGCCCCCCCTTCACTAGGCACCGTGTAATATGCTGCCGCCCTTCACTAGACACTGGTGCATGATGCCCCCCCCCCCCATCTCTTGGCACCGTGTATGGCTTGCCCCCCTTCACTAGGACCGTGGTATTGATGCCCCCTTCACTAGCACCGTGCTATGGATGCCCCCCTTTCACTGGCACCGTGTATGAATGCCCCCCCCTTTACTGGGCACCGTGTATGATGCCCCCCCCCTTTCACTAGCCCGACCGTGTCTTTGCTGCCCCTCCCTTGCACTTATGGCACGTGTATGCTGCCCCCCCCTTTCACATAGAGCCCAAGGAGTGATGACAATGTTGCTGCTCCAGACTACTGGGGAAACTGCCCTATTGTGGTAATGACCATGTTTTCTCTGTCCATGGCAGTTTTGATAAGACCCGAGAAAATTTGTGGTCTTATTGACCCCAGGAACTATGTGGCTCTAGATTGTACGACGCGTAGACACTGGATCTGTGCGAAGTCCCTGCAGCGGCAGCAGTGATGTGGAGAGGAGAGCGCCATCTGCAGGGGAGGGACCCTTGGCGCTTTATAGTGAATGGCTGTGATTTGCTGCAGGGAGACCTGCAGTTATAGTGACTGGATGATTGACTGCGGAGGGGATACCTCGGGCCGATATAGTGACTGCTGTGATTGCTCTGCAGGGGGACCTAGGCCGTATAGTGATGGTTGTGATTTGTGTATCAGAGTGAAACTGGCTGTTATAGTGACTGGCTGTGATTGCTGCAGGGGGACCAGGCCATATAGTGACTGCCTGTGATTGCCGTATAGTGACTGGCTGTGATTGCTGCTGCAGGGGGACCTGGCCGTATAGTGACTGGCTGTGATTGCTGCAGGGGGACCTGGCCGTATAGTGACTGGCTGTGATTGCCGTATAGTGACTGCCTGTGATTGCTGCAGGGGGACCTGGCCGTATAGTGACTGGCTGTGATTGCTGCAGGGAGACCTGGCCGTATAGTGACTGGATGTGATTGCTGCGGCGGGACCTGGCCGTATAGTGACTGGCTGTGATTGCTGCAGGGGGACCTGGCCGTATAGTGACTGGCTGTGATTGCCGTATAGTGACTGGCTGTGATTGTTGTATAGTGACTGCCTGTGATTGCTGCATGGGGACCTGTCTGTATACTGACTGGCTGTGATTGCTGCGGGGGACCTGGCAATAAGTGGAGCTGACCTGTGTTTGTGCGGGTGGACTGGCGTAATAGTGACTGAATGGATTGCTGCAGGGGGTACATGGCCTGAATTGTGGACTGGCTGTGATTGGCTGCTAGGGTGAACCGTGGCGTTCCTTATAATGGATACTGGCTGTGATTGCTGTGGGGGGGACCTGGACGTATAGTGACTGGCTGTGATTGCTGTATAGTGACTGGCTGTGATTGCTGCGGGGGGACCTGGCCGTATAGTGACTGCCTGTGATTGCTGCATGGGGACCTGGCTGTATAGTGACTGCATGTGATTGCTGCGCGGGGACCTGGCCGTATAGTGACTGGCTGTGATTGCCGTATAGTGACTGGCTGTGATTGCTGCGGGGGGACCTGGCCGTATAGTGTCTGCTGTGATTGCTGCAGGGGGACCTGGCAGTATAGTGACTGCTTGTGATTGCCTGGCAGGGGACCTGGCCGTATAGTGACTGCCTGTGATTGCCGTATAGTGACTGGCTGTGATTGCTGCATGGGGACCTGGCTGTATAGTGACTGGCTGTGATTGCTGTATAGTGACTGCCTGTGATTGCTGCATGGGGACCTTGCTGTATAGTGACTGCCTGTGATTGCTGCGCGGGGACCTGGCCGTATAGTGACTGCCTGTGATTGCTGCAGGGGGACCTGGCCGTATAGTGACTGCCTGTGATATGCTGCTGCGGGGACTCTGGGCCGATATGGACTGGCCTGTGATTGCTGCAGGGAGGTCCTGGTCCAGTATAGTGACTGCCTGTGATGCTGCAGGAGACCTGCCGTATAGTGACTGGCTGGTGATTGCTGCGATGGGAATGGCCGTTATAAGTGACTGGCTGTTGATTGCCGGTTTTTTCCGTATAGTGACTGGCTGTGATTGCTGCAGGGGGACCTGGCCGTATAGTGACTGGCTGTGATTCCTGTGGGGGGACCTGGCCGTATAGTGACTGGCTGTGATTTCGGCAGGGGGACCTGGCCGTATAGTGACTGGCTGTGATTGCCGTATAGTGACTGCCTGTTAATTGTTTTTTTTACTGCGAGGGGGGGACTAGCGTTATAAGTACGGATGTTGATTGCGCATGAGGGACCTAGTGTATACGTGACTGGCTGGTGTATTGCCTGCATGGTGGTACCTGGCTGTATAGTGACGGGCTAGTGATTGCGGTTATAGTAGACTGCCTTGTGATGGCTGCATTGACGACTTGGCCGTTATAGTGACTGCCTGGATTGGCATTGCAGGGGGGAGGACCTGGCCGTACAGTGACTGGCTGTCATTGCTGCATGAGGACCTGGTCCTATAGTGACTGGCTGTGATTGCCGTATAGTGACTGCCTGTGATTGCTGCATGAGGACATGGCCGTATAGTGACTGCCTGTGATTGCTGCGGGGGGACCTGGCCGTACAGTGACTGGCTGTCATTGCTGCATGAGGACCTGGTCCTATAGTGACTGGCTGTGATTGCCGTATAGTGACTGGCTGTGATTGCTGCAGGGGACCCTCGGCACGATATAAGTGACTGCTGTGATTGCTTCCCAAGGAGACCTGGCGTTTAATAGTGAATGCCCTGTTGATTGCTGCGGGGGACCTGCGTATATGTGGAATGTCTGTGAATATGCTGCGAGGGGGACCTGCCTGTTTATTAGTGGGACTGCTGGTGAGCTGCATGAGGACCTGGCCGTATAGTGACTGGCTGTGATTGCCGTATAGTGACTGGCTGTGATTGCTGCAAGGGGACCTGGCCGTATAGTGTCGTGCTGTGATTGCTGCTGGGGGACCTGGCCATATAGTGACTGGCTGTGATTGCCGTATAGTGTCTGGCTGTGATTGCTGTATAGTGACTGGCTGTGATTGCTGCGGCGGGACCTGGCCGTAGAGTGAAATGCCTGGCGTGATTGCCTGACCAGGGGAACCTCGGCTGTATAGTGAACTGCTGTGATTGCTTGCATGAGGACCTTGGCTGTGGATTGCTGTTATAGGGATGGCTTTTTGTGGATTGCTGCGCGTGGGGACCTGCCGTTATAGTGACTGCCTGTGATTGCTGCATGAGGACCTGGCCGTATAGTGACTGCCTGTGATTGCTGCATGAGGACCTGGCCGTATAGTGACTGCCTGTGATTGCTGCATGAGGACCTGGCCATATAGTGACTGCCTGTGATTGCTGCATGAGGACCTGGCCATATAGTGACTGCCTGTGATTAGTGCATGGGGACCTGGCTGTATAGTGACTGGCTGTGATTGCTGAAGGGAGACTTGGCCGTATAGTGACTGCCTGTGATTGCCGTATAGTGACTGCCTGTGATTGCTGCGGGGGGACCTGGCGGTATAGTGACTGGCTGGGATTGCCGTATAGTGACTGCCTGTGATTGCCATTTAGTGACTGGCTGTGATTGTTGCGGGGGGACCTGTCTGTATAGTGACTGCCTGTGATTGCCGTATAGTGACTGCCTGTGATTGCCATTTAGTGACTGGCTGTGATTGCTGCTGGGGGACCTGGCTGTATAGTGACTGGCTGTAATTGCTGCATGGTGACCTGGCTGTATAGTGACTGGCTGTGATTGCTGTTTAGTGACTGCCTGTGATTGCTGCATGGGGACCTGGCGTATGGTGACTGCCTGTGATTGCTGCAGGGGGACCTGGCCGTATAGTGACTGGCTGTGATTGCCGTATAGTGACTGCCTGTGATTGCTGCATGGGGACCTGGCTGTATAGTGACTGGCTGTGATTGCTGCATGGGGACCTGGCGTATGGTGACTGCCTGTGATTGCTGCAGGGGGACCTGGCCGTATAGTGACTGCCTGTGATTGCTTCGCGGGGACCTGGCCGTATAGTGACTGGCTGTGATTGCTGCAGGGGGACCTGGCCGTATAGTGAGTGCCTGTGATTGCTGCGGGGGGAACTGACTGTATAGTGACTGGCTGTGATTGCCGTATAGTGAGTGCCTGTGATTGCTGCAGGGTGACCTTGCTGTATAGTGACTGGCTGTGATTGCTGCAGCGGGACCTGTCTGTATAGTGACTGGCTGTGATTGTTGCGGGGGGACCTGGCGTATGGTGACTGCCTGTGATTGCTGCATGGGGACCTGGCTGTATAGTGACTGGCTGTGATTGCTGTGGGGGGACCTGGCCGTATAGTGACTGGCTGTGATTGCTGCGGGGGGACCTGGCCGTATAGTGACTGGCTGTGATTGCCGTATAGTGACTGCCTGTGATTGCTGCATGGGGACCTGGCCGTATAGTGACTGGCTGTGATTGCCGTATAGTGACTGCCTGTGATTGCTGCAGGGGGACCTGGCCGTATAGTGACTGCCTGTGATTGCTGCAGGGGGACCTGGCCGTATAGTGACTGGCTGTGATTGCTGCAGGGGGACCTGGCCGTATAGTGACTGCCTGTGAAATTTTGCTTGAGGGGGACCTAGGCCGTATAGTGACTGGATTTGATGCCGTGTCTAAGTGAACTGATGTGATTGCTGCGGCGGGACCTGGCCATATAGTGACTGGCTGTGATTGCTGTATCGTGACTGGATGTGATTGCTGCGGCGGGACCTGGCCGTATAGTGACTGGATGTGATTGCTGCAGGGGGACCTGGCCGTATAGTGACGGGATGTGATTGCTGCGGGGGGGCCTGGGACCTGGCTGTTGACCTTGCAGCGCAACTGTCATAATGTACATTAACAACTATGAAGCTTCTGTAGCGATCCTGCTCGGAGCTGAGTTTAGAGCCTGAAGCAGCTCTGTCTCCCTCTCTCCTAGCGGGAAGTCCCAGCATGAATGGCTGCATTACTTCCAGCCAATCAAATGCTTCCATCATGGCTTTATGGACACCTCATCTCCCCACAGCTTATACCAGGGAGAAGGTTGGTAGGGGTCTAGAGCCCATGCCACATATTCTGGGGGACATCTGCTGGGGTTGGAGCTGAGATGTTATTACCAAGAGATGGAATTGGGCAGGATTGGAGTCACGTCACTGGATCTGTTAGATTCTGTGATATCCTGCAACTTCTATAGAAAGGTCAAATCTAGAACCTGTGAGGAACACATGGAAAGTGCTCTCCACGTTGTGTGTTCCTGGGATGTGGCTGAAGGGGTTGCCTTACTCTGCTATCCAAAACCACAGCCAGTTTCAGGCTCCCCACTTCTGTTTCAGGCTAGTTGGGCCGGTGAATACAGCTTCAAGGCTCCCACTTCCTGTTCAGGCTTTGTTGGTGGTACTATTGTGTTCAGGCTCCCACTTCCTGTTAAGGCTGTGGGATGTTCTACAAGCATTCAGGCTCCCAACTTCCTGTTCAGGTTGTGGGCAGTTCTACAGATTCAGGCTCCCTACTTCGGGTCCAGGCTGTGGCGGTTCTACAGCCTTCAGGCTCCAGTTCCCGTTCCGGCTGTGGGCCAGTTCTACTAGCTTCAAGGCTGCACTTCCTGTTCAGCTGTGGGCGGTTCTACAAGGGGCTTTCAGGGCTCCCTTCTCCTGATACAGGCTAGTGGGCAGTTCTACAGCTCAGTGCTCCCTCTCCTGATCAGGCTGTGGGCCCCCCAGTTCTACAGCTTCAGGCTCCCTCTTCCTGATCAGGCTGTGGGCAGTTCTACAGCTTCAGGCTCCCTCTTCCTGTTAGGGCTGTGGGCGGTTTTACAGCTTCAGACTCCCTCTTCCTGTTCGGGCTGTGGGCGATTCTACAGCTTCAGGCTCCCACTTCCTGTTCAGGCTGTGGGCGGTCCTACAGCTTCAGGCTCCCTCTTCCTGATCAGGCTGTGGGTGGTTCTACAGCTTCAGGCTCCCACTTCCTGTTCAGGCTGTGGGCGGTCCTTCAGCCTCAGGCTACCATTTCATGTTCAGGCTGTGGGCGGTTCTACAGCTTCAGGCTCTCACTTCCTGATGATCACAGGAGTCTTATATACAATAATATCCACCCTAAATTGTGTGGGTGAAGTTAGAGGTGTACTTCAGCACAGAATCTGGAATATTCTATAGTATTAATGCTGTATAATCTATTTCCTGCACAACTGGTTCTAAATTTACTTGGAAATTATATTTTTTATTAAGAAATTGTATCTAATAAATATCTTTATCGCACAATTTTGGAAAAGTCTTGCCGAGTGTTTGTGTATAATGTGTTTTTTGCAATGAATCTCAAGGGGGGTTGGAAACTTTCGTATTACTTTATAGCTGGCGAGGAGAAGGCTTCACCATCATCACAGATGAGGATTCTTTACAGTCAGAGCGGTAACAGTATGGAGCCCGGGGTTGCAAGAGGCTCTAATGGAGAAGTCGTTGACTAAGCTCAAGAAGAGTTTAGATGACTTTCATGAAGAATATAATATCACAGGTTTTGGGGGAATGGATTCTGGAGCGCAGATGCTGACCCAAGGATGATTCTGAGGCCAGGTTTCATACCTCTTGTATAGGACAACTGGCCTCCCCCTTATAGGGGTTTTTCCCTCACTCAATAGGTTTAAAGGGGTTATCTCACTACATTGATTCTTCTGACCTCAGTCCTATTTTCTTAGTTTTGAATTCAGGGGTGTGTTTACTGGCTTCTACTAGGCTGCAGTAGAAGCCAGGTCTGTAGCTATAGCAACCAGTGCTGGCAGCCTATCAGGAGAGACTGAACAGGTGTGTAGCTATAGCAACCATTACTGGCAGCCTATCAGGATAGATCAAACAGGTCTGTAGCTATAGCAACCAATACTGGCAGCCTATCAATATAGATTGAACAGGTCTGTAGCTATAGCAATCAATGCTGGCAGCCTATCAGGAGTGATTGAACAGGTCTGTAGCTATAGCAACCAGTGCTGGCAGCCTATCAGGATAGATAAACAGGTCTGTAGCTATAGCAATCAATGTTGGCAGCCTATCAGGAGAGATTAGACAGGTCTGTAGCTATAGCAACCTGAGGAGCTGATACAGCCCATACAAGATGGGATATCTAGGAATAGTTAGGACACTGTTAATGGACACATATTGCAAAGTGACTTGTTTTTTGCAAGATCTTTAACATAAAAAGCAGCGATCCCTGTAGTGAGACAACCCATTTAAGGTTGGGACTTGTTTCTTTTCCCACCTTCTACCTATTCTTGGTATCTGCACTCAGGTTAGTCCTGTATAGAGGACTCTTTGGGTAAACACCTTCTTGGAGCCTACTACCAATATATTACACTGTAATCCTCCTCGTTGCTCCATGCAGCACTATAAAGCCTCACTGATGCTACAGTCAATCCCAAACTCCATAGATGTTGCAGACAGTTATAACTAGAGCACCCGCGAAGTTTAACAACCAAAATCTGGAGGTTCCCAGTGGAACTATGTTCTGGTACTGACTCCTGGTCAGCAGATCTTACAGAATCCTGAGGTCCCTCCAACATGGAGCTGGCCTTCCTTGTACCCAGCCCATGAAATCTCTATGGTCTAGCTCCAATCCAGGAGAAGTGCAATCAAGTGTATGAACACATTCTCCATCAAGATCAGTCCGTGGTAGGACAGTCCTCCTGATCCAAACCCTAACGCCTCAGACATAAGGGCGGAAAGAGCCAGCAGAATTTAGGGGCATTATGGGTCATAGGGGCAAGTTATAGTGCAGGCAGATGGGGCACATGCCCGAAGACCTTTGCCAACTTTAAAGGGGTTTTGCCACGATCTCATTTCGTACCTCCTGCATCCAGCTCTGTGTGCTCAGAAGGGGGCGTGTGTGAGTTGTTTGAATTGCATATCATGTGACCCAGCAGGATGACATCACTGTGCCTTGCCTCTCTGTAGTCAAAGAAAGGTCTGCTTATGTAAAGCATTGTGAGTAGCTCCGAGGTAAAGTTTCTGCCTCCAGGCACAAGGGTCCTATGTTCAAATCCCTGCAGGAACCAAACCTGTGTTTTTTTCCTCTTTATCAATGCACAAACCTGATTGAGGTTTCCTTTTATTTATTTGCACTGTTTGACTAATTACTAAGGAATATAAAGGACAGGAGTAGAGTGACAGCACCCGGGGTTTGAACACTCAGTAGCTGCCTGAGAGGAGAGGTGATGTCTGAGCATGTGCGACCAGGAGTGAGAAGCTCTCAGCCCTGGTTCTATCCCCTGGAGACGAGCTGTAAACAATGGATCACTAAGAGGGCAGCTAAAACAAAAACGGTGCAGAATTTTTAATAATGATGAATGGGGAAAATGTTTATTATTTCATTTGCAGCTTCCCACGTCAATTTTACTTCATGGCAAAACCCCTTAAAGGGGTTTTCTCACTATAATAATTAGCATTCAACATGTATGGAAAGGTAAATGAAGACGATTGCCAAATACATTGCTATTTTGCTTTGTGCACAAGCTTGTTCATCTCTCATTGCTGTAAGCTTTCATTAGTCACTCCCCTACTGCGTCTTATCTCTAGCATTGGAGCATTACTTAAAGTTGTAAGTTAAAGGGGTTTTCTCACCATTAGGCTTAGCTTTTAACATGTAGGGAGGGACAGGAAACTGAAGACTTTAAATAAATACTTTGTTTTTTCTTTGATCAGGCGCTAAATAAGATTTTTATCTCCTCTACGAACAGACAAGTTTCTGGTTATGACCATCTCTCTCCCCACCTCTTCCTGCTCTCATATCGCTCATTGATGTCACTCATAGAGTGTCACCTCCTGCAGAGTCTTATCTCTAGTGATAGAGAACCATGGGTATGCTCACCAACCTCAGCTGTAGGAGGTGGTGACACCAATTTTCTGTGCCTAAGTGAGTCTACGCACTGTAATCCAGCCCTGTTCATGGGTCTTAGAATCTCACCTACCTTATAGGAGTCATGATTCTGAGTTCTGATTTATGTTCCTTACCTCCAGGCTTGGACTGGCCCACAAGGGAGTAGGGGAAACCCCCAGTGGGTCCTTGGGTATGTTAGGCCCCTTTCAGGAAGAAAGGCAGAGAAAAATAGGTAGAAAGCAAAGGACAAAGTGTAAGAGTCATGTGCAGTCCTGTAGAAAGGGCCCCAAGAATCAACTCCACTGGTGGGCCCCACTAATCATCTCCACTGGTGGGCCCTGAGATTCCACTCCACTGGTGGGCCACAAGATTCCTCTCCACTGGTTGGGCCAAAGCATCCACTCCATTGGTGGGCCCCAAGAATGCACTTCACTGGTGGGCCCCACCAATCATCTCCACTGGTGGGCCCCACTAGTCATCTCCACTGGTGGGCCCAAGAATCAACTCCACTGGTGGCCCCAGGAATAATCTCCACTGGTGGGCCCAAGAATTAACTCCACTGGTGGCCTCCAAGAATCATCTCCACTGGTGGGCCCCAGACACCCCAACTAGGCCCCCTCCTACCTCTCACCCATACTTCTACCTTTTCCATCAATTTTAGCCTATTTTGGAAACCCTGGTTCTATTGATGGAGCCTACAGTATAAAGAATAGAGGGTTCCATTCTGGTTGTCATGGTTATATAATAATTTTATATGTATCAATAAAAAAGGACCCTCTTCCACCCACTGAGATGTGAACAGGGCGTAATCCTCACTTGTGTATAGTAGTAGATTGGTTTCCCCATAATCTGGCATCGTCGGGACCACTGAGGTGCTGGATTATGATGAGACATTCCAGACTATTGGAATCTCTACATAAACCTGCGACTCTCTAAAACTGTCCAAAGCTTTCAGATGAGGATGGGCCCCTCTGTGTCACATGGATTACCAGGGATGGTGTGGACCCATTGGGTTGGCCCTGGTTAGGAGATGGCCTTAACCAAGGAGCAGAGTCTGAAGGATCGGAAGATCTCCAACCAAGAGCCCTTGGTTGGAGGTGTGGACTTTCTCACTGGGCCGCCCCAGATCCTCGGTGTAGACTCTGTTGGCCATGGCAGACATGTATAATACTGAATAAGCTGAAGACAGCAGGCAACAACTGTGGTCAGGCCGACATTATATTATCACCATGGTATAGAGGAAGGAGGTCAGGGCAGGTGGCCGAAAGGAGCTGGGTCAATACCCAGTGTGGACAGCATCTCCTCTCAGGACAAAAACCAAAAAAAAAGCTTCATTGCTCGGGCCCTATATGAAAGGGAAAGTAAGTTAGTTTTTGGGATGTGGGCATTGGATGCAGTAGCAGTAATTTGGCACACTGGCCCTTTAAGAAACGGGAAGAGAGTCGGTGGCGCCCATGTACATAGCTTAAAGGGGGTTGTTCTGAGAATGCTGCTCCATGGAGCCACAGCCAGCTTTACCATATTTACTATTTTGCCATAGGCAAACTTAAGCTCTATCAGTTCTCAATCTATAGAACACTAAAACGTAACTTTTATTATGTATAATACTTAACCTCTATACACACTATTTAAAAACCTGATTTATAACCTCTCGAGTTTTCCCTTTCTACTTCTGAAGGAATAACTCCTTTTCTATTATCAAGTCTGGTGGAACCCCACCTATTAGCAGGGAAACCTCATATATACAGTGATTTACTAACTCCAATAAGGGATCCCAAGCATCCTACTTGGGCAATCATCTCTAATCCAATGGAAATAAAACATATAAGGTTTCCTTGTGACACCCTCTGCAGCGGGTAGAAAGAGGTGAGAAATCACAAAGTAAAATATCATGCCTGACCTCCCCCACATGTTTCACCAGCTAAACTGGCTACATCAGGGGATAGAGGTCCGGTCCCATGTGGTCTAAGCTCATTTCCTTTTATATCATGTTACGTACACACCCTATTCAGGTGCTCACCAATTTTGGAGACTATTTGACAGCCAGCTTTAGACCCACACTTCCTGGGGAGACTGTGGGTGGGTCTATAGCAGTGATTAGCATATTACCTCTGCTATTCCTAGCTGATTATATTAGAGAAATGTGAGTGAAGGAGGTTTGTAAATAGCAGTATACAAGGATACAGGGCTTTTTTTGGTTTGCTTTGCTGTGCTGAAGCTCTCTGCACTATAGATTACATCTTCTTCTCTCATATCAATACAATTAGAAGGGTTGTGACTACGGAGCCGATGTGCTAATCACTGCTAAAGAACCACCCACAGCATGACCAGACAGAAACAGGAAGCATGAATCCAAAGCTGCTTGTGAATCTTTGAAACAACGCGGTGAAACAACCCCTTTAAAACTTGTCATTAACCTAGGTAAACAAGCTCCTGTGCAAGAACCCAGACTCTGCAGGGAGTGATTCACCTTGGTCGGACAGAATGACAGACAGCAGCTTAGAGATAAGAGAGCAGGGAGAGGTGGCCGGTAACCTAAAGAAATGTGTACACTGGCCGTAGATAAAATCTTTATCTCCTGAACACAGCAGTGTATATGGTAATAGTCTTCATTTATCTTTCCCTACAGGCTAAAAAGCAATCATTGTGGTGAGACATAGTGTATAGTGTGATGCTGTGCTTGGGGAGAGCTGATGGCGACTACAGCATAGAAGTGCCGACTTCTTGACTAAGACGCATGCGCGCTCGTCAGGACACCAGTGGCTGCTATAGTGTAGCTACCTACAGTCCTCCCCAAAGTAGCGTCACACTACTCTGTATAGTGTGATGCTGCGTTGGGAAGTGCTGAGGGCAGCTACAGTATAGAAGAGCTGGCTGGCTTGATGACTATGGCGCATGCGTGCCAGTTAAGAGGCCAACACTGCTATATTGCAGCCACCCACCACCCTTCCCGAATGTAGCGCCACCCTATACAGAGTAATGGGACACAGCTTCCAGAGAGGGCAGTGGGCGGCTACACTACAGCAGTGACGGCCTCCTCACTGGCACGCATGCGCCATAGTCATCAGGCCGGCCAGCTGTTCTAATAATGTATGCAGTAGTAAGGGATGACGTTCTGCATGGCCACACACATAGCAATAAGATTTACGTATAAAGCAGAGGAGTAATTGATGGTCTCATTGGTTGATTGTCCCTCCAGTCTGATAATACACACTTGTCCATATGTATATGGCTGCTCACTGGACTGTCCCATCACTTAGTTCCCTGCGCCTTCTGGGTTGTGGTCCCACATTAATTAGCCCTCCCCCCATAGACAAAAATATTTATTAAGCCTGTCTGATTTGCAATGGGATATACTTGCAAATAATCATCAGTGCAACCCAAAGAAAGAAGGGTGAAGGCCGCCGCTTAACCTAAACTATGTGGATTAAACTCATTATATTGTGAATTATAACAAAGAGTGTGAAGTAATGATGATGTACTGAATATTATAATGGCGCTCCGCATCCAGGTCATTCTCTATAATAACTTCTGTGTATTAACCAAAATCAAGAATGTCCCTTCTGAAATCATCCTGACGTCCCTGCCCATCTTCCCTGACCTATGTGCATACGTCCCTGCCCATCTGCCCTGACCTTTGTGCATACGTCCCTGCTCATCTTCCCTGACCTTTGTGCATACGTCCCTGCCCATCTGCCCTGACCTATGTGCATACGTCCCTGCCCATCTTCCCTGACCTATGTGCATACGTCCCTGCCCATCTTCCCTGACCTGTGTGCATACGTCCCTGCCCATCTTCCCTGACCTATGTGCATACGTCCCTGCCCATCTGCCCTGACCTATGTGCATACGTCCCTGCCCATCTGCCCTGACCTATGTGCATACGTCCCTGCCCATCTTCCCTGACCTATGTGCATACGTTCCTGCTGATATAGATTTGGAAACCGATCAAAGAGGTGGGTTTATAGCAGGGGTCTGCAATGTTGGCTCTCCAGCTGTTGGGAAACTACATCCCCCATCATGCCCACTGATATAGATGATATAAATGCATGATGGGAGTTGTAGTTTCCTAACAGCTGGAGAGCCGACGTTGCAGACTCCAGGTTTATAGTGACAACACCTCCCACATTACAGCAATAAGGTTTATATACACTACGGCCCATAGCGAAACGGACAACCCCTGAAAGACAGGAGAAGAGGTGTAATCCCAAACAGCGGCGCAGCATGGAGCCATGACCCGTAAGACAGACTGCCCTTATCAACAATCTGACCAGCGGTGTGTTGGACTTCTGTCTAATGTGTACAGGCAACTTTAGAAAGAGGGTCTGGTGGGTAAGTAGCCCTATGGTGGGCAAAGACTGCTAGTATTGGCCATACACATTTTGATCCTACTGAATTATAAATACAAGGGAATGGGTCTGCTTACTGCCCCAAAACCCGGATTTGGAGACACGACGGCCAACTTTAGAAAGATGGCCTGGTGGGTAAGTGGCCCAATGGTGGGCGAGGATTGCTAGTATGGGCCATGCACTTTGTGATCCTATAGACTTATACATACAATGTAGAGCATGTGAACACTGCACCAACACCTGGATTGGAAGGCATGACGGCCAACTTTAGAAAGAAGGTCTGGTGGGCAAGTGGCCCAATGGTGGGTGAGGACTGCTAGTGTTGGGCCCGTGCACATTGGGATCCTACAGACTTATACATACAATATAAGGGGTCTGAAAACTGCCCTAACACCCAGATTGGGAGACACGACGGTCAACTTTATACAGAGGGCCTGGTGGGTAAGGGCGCCCCATGGTAGGCACAGATTGCTAGTATGGGCCATGCACTTTGTGATCCTATAGACTTATACATACAATGTATGGGGTCTGCTTGCAGCCCTTAAACTCGGATTGGAAGGCCGGACAGCCAAGTTTAGAAAGAGTGCCTGGTGGGTAAGTGGCCCAATGGTGGGCGAGGACTGCTTGTATGGGCCATGTACGTTGTGATCCTACTGAGTAATATACCTACAAGGTAAAGGATTTACAACACCTGGATTGGAAGGCAGGCAACCCCCTTTAAAATTATAAATTGGTCAAAAGGAAACCCCCAAAAAAGGGGGAAAATTTTAAAACCCCCTACCTGGTACCCCCCCTTTTTTTGGCCCCTTTTCTTTGTTTAATTTCCCTTTTTAAAATTTTAAGTCCCTTTCAAATTTTTTTTTTCCCCTTTTTGGTACGATTTGGGGGGTTTTCTCCCCCCCTTTCCCCCCTTTAAAAAGGCCTTTTTTTGCCCCAAAGGGGGGGTTTTTTTGTACACATTTTTTATTTTTTTCAAATTAAAATGTCCCCCCAAAAAAGGCAAAGGCCCCGAAAAACGGGGGGCGTTTAATTTGAATCTTTTTCCCTGCCTTTCTAAGAATCAAAATTCTTGGTAAAAACCCGATTGGGGGGGAAACCCAATTTTCAAAGGGGTGGTTGGGGAAATGGTGGCCCTTTTTTTAATTGGGGCCCCTTTTTAAAAATTTTAATAAATTTTTTTTTACCATTAAATGGTTTGGGGGACAAATTTAGAAAAGGTGGTTGGGGGAATCCGGTCAACCTTGAAGGGGCCCTCTTTTCCCTTTTCCCCTTTAAAAAAAATTTTTTTGGGAACATTAACTTTTAAAAATTTAACCCCCTGGTGGACAAAGACTGCTAGTATGGGCCATGCACCTTGTGATCCTACAGACTAAGACATACAATGTAAAGTGTCTGAAAACTGCCTACACCTGGATTGGGAGATATGACGGACAACTTTAGAAAGAGGGTCTTGTGGGTAAGTGGCCAAATGGTGGGCAAAAACTGCAAGTATGGGCCATGCACGTTGTGATCCTACAGACTTACATACAATGTCTGCTTACTGCCCCAACACCTGGATTGTGAGACACGAGTACCACCATAGTTCAATCAACTAAAAACACTTTACAAGTTCATAAAACTCAAAACTTCTCTTTATAGATAAATAAAACAACATCAAACAATCAAACCCAATGTCTCCCCAGTTCCCCGGCCGCCATCTTGTCTTCTTCACTGGTTCACTGGTCAAAGGTTTTTTTTTCCAAGACTTCAGACACTGGTTAAAATATCTTCAGGGGGGCAAAGATGGCGGATGGGGGGAAACCTCCAGGAGCGGGCCCCCAAATTTTGCCGGGAGCTGTGGCTTATTTTGGAGACATCTGTGTAATGAGGAGGAAATCCAAAGACCCTACAGGAAGAGATGGGACTGGTGACCACTGAAGTCGTGGAAGACGCATCCAGGTGAAACTTTGTTGCAGATTTGTTCTCTTAGTTCCTGTTTCCATGGTCACATGACTAAAGCAGCCAACCGTGATGGACTCCTGTGGTCATGTGACCATGTTTCCCTGGACATGATGTCACTACCTGCAGGACCAGTGATGGGAGAAGAAGAAGCCGCGGTCATTGGTTGTTTTAAGACCATAGCTTCATTTTTCAAACATTAGACGCCTTGTCTACAGAACTGGAGAGGATAATCTCAGCACCCCTGGTGGTCTACAGGACTGGAGAGGACAAGGTCAGCACCCCTGGTTGTCTAGATACTGGAGAGGATAATGCCAGCACCCCTGGTGGTCTAGAGCACTGGAGAGGATAATGCCAGCACCCCTGGTGGTCTAGAGGACTGGAGAGGATAATTCCAGCACCCCGGGTGGTCTAGATACTGGAGAGGATAATGTCAGCACCCCTGGTGGTCTAGATACTGGAGAGGATAATGTCAGCACTCCTGGTGGTCTAGATACTGGAGAGGATAATGTCAGCACCCCTGGGGGTTAGAGCACTGGAGAGTATAATGTCAGCACCCCTGGTGGTCTAGATACTGGAGAGGATAATGTCAGCACCCCTGGTGGTCTAGATACGGGAGAGGATAATGTCAGCACCCCTGGGGGTTTAGAGCACTGGAGAGTATAATGTCAGCACCCCTGGTGGTCTAGATACTGGAGAGGATAATGTCAGCACCCCTGGTGGTCTAGATACTGGAGAGGATAATGTCAACACCCATGGTGGTCTAGATACTGGAGAGGATAATGTCAGCACCTCTGGTGGTCTCCGTGACTGGAGAGGATAATGTCAGCACCCATGGTGGTCTAGATACTGGAGAGGATAATGTCAGCACCCCTGGTGGTCTACGGGACTGGAGAGGATAATGTCAGCTCCCCTGGTGGTGTAGATACTGGAGAGGATAATCTCAGCACCCCTGGTGGTCTAGATACTGGAGAGGATAATGTCAGCACCCATGGTGGTGTAGATACTGGAGAGGATAATGTCAGCACCCCTGGTGGTCTACGGGACTGGAGAGGATAATGTCAGCTCCCCTGGTGGTGTAGATACTGGAGAGGGTAATGTCAGCACCTCTGGTGGTCTACGGGACTGGAGAGGATAATGTCAGCACCCATGGTGGTCTAGATACTGGAGAGGATAATGTCAGCACTCCTGGTGGTCTAGATACTGGAGAGGATAATGTCAGCTCCCCTGGTGGTGTAGATACTGGAGAGGTAATCGTCAGCACCCTGGTGGTCTAGATACTGGAGAGGATAATGTCAGCTCCCCTGGTGGTGTAGATACTGGAGAGGGTAATGTCAGCACCTCTGGTGGTCTACGGGACTGGAGAGGATAATGTCAGCTCCCCTGGTGGTCTAGAGCACTGGAGAGGATAATGCCAGCACCATTGGCTTCCTTTGCTCCACATGTCTCCTATTTTGGGCAGGAGACTTATAGACTTATAGAAAATACTCTCTCTGATCAGGCAGAATATTTGCTGGTTATTAAAGAGACTGCTCAGTCTTGCTCCCCCATCCAGTCCTGTTCACATTAGAAGATGCACACACTTTTTTTTGTACAAAATGTCTTGGTGCTTCGTATGATTTCCAGTTGTCTTTTCTCCATTGACCTCCAGAGCTGTCTTCATAATTCTGACAGAATTTAGTTCCATCCAAACAGTGAAGTGACAGCAGAGCTGTGCGCACCTGCGCCTCTGCTCCTACATTGCCCCTGAGCTCCTACATTGCCCCAGTGCTCCTACACTGCCCCAGTGCTCCTACACTGCCCCTGAGGTCCTACACTGCCCCTGAGCTCCTACACTGCCCCTGAGCTCCTACACTGCCCCTGAGCTCCTACACTGCCCCTGAGCTCCTACACTGCCCCTGTGGGTCCTACACTGCCCCCTGAGCTCCTACACTGCCCCCGTGCTCTACACTGCCCCTGAGCTCCTACACGGGCCCCTGGGCTCCTACACTGCCCCTGTGCTCCTACACTGCCCCCGAGCTCCTACCATGCCCTGAGCTCCTACACTGCCCCTGAGCTCCTACACTGCCCCTGAGCTCCTACACTGCCCCTGAGCTCCTACAAATGGGCCCCCGAGCTCCTACACTGCCCCTGTGCTCCTACACTGCCCCTGTGCTCCTACACTGCCCCTGAGCTCCTACACTGCCCCTGAGCTCCTACACTGCCCCTGAGCTCCTACACTGCCCCTGTGCTCCTACACTGCCCCTGAGCTCCTACACTGCCCCAGTGCTCCTACACTGCCCCTGTGCTCCTACACTGCCCCTGAGCTCCTACACTGCCCCTGTGCTCCTACACTGCCCCTGAGGCTCCTACACTGGCCCCTGTGCTCCTACAAATGCCCCTGAGCTCCTACACTGCCCCTGTGCTCCTACACTGCCCCTTAGCTCCTACACTGCCCCTGAGCTCCTACACTGCCCCTGAGCTCCTACACTGCCCCTGTGCTCCTACACTGCCCCTGTGCTCCTACACTGCCCCAGTGCTCCTACACTTTCCCCTGAGGGTCCTACACTGCCCCTGAGCTCCTACACTGCCCCTGAGCTCCTACACTGCCCTGTGCTCCTACACTGCCCTGAGCTCCTACACTGCCCCTGAGCTACCTACACTGCCCTAGTTCTCCTCAACACTGCCCCAGTGTCCTACACTGCCCTGAGGTCCTACACTGCCCCTGAGCTCCTACACTGCCCTGATGCTCCTACACTGCCCTGAGCTCCTACACTGCCCCTGAGCTCCTACACTGCCCCTGGAGCTCCTACACTGCCCCTGTGCCTCACGCCCTGTGCTCCTACACTGCCCGTGCTCCTACACTGCCCCTGAGCTCCTACACTGCCCCCGAGCTCCTACACTGCCCCCGAGCTCCTACACTGCCCCTGAGCTCCTACACTGCCCCTGAGCTCCTACACTGCCCCTGAGCTCCTACACTGCCCCTGTGCTCCTACACTGCCCCTGAGCTCCTACACGGCCCCTGAGCTCCTACACTGCCCCTGTGCTCCTACACTGCCCCTGTGCTCCTACACTGCCCCTGTGCTCCTACACTGCCCCAGATCTCCTACACTGCCCCTGAGCTCCTACACTGCCCCTGAGCTCCTACATTGCCCCAGAGCTCCTACACTGCCCCTGTGCTCCTACACTGCCCCTGAGCTCCTACACTGCCCCTGTGCTCCTACATTGCCCCAGTGCTCCTACACTGCCCCTGAGCTCCTACATTGCCCCTGAGCTCCTACATTGCCCCTGAGCTCCTACACTGCTCCTGTACTCCTACATTGCCCCTAAGCTCCTACATTGCCCCTGAGCTCCTACATTGCCCCTTAGCTCCTACAAGGTGGCAGAAGTGTGAATGCAGCTCTGGATGTGATCAGAGTACAGGAAGTCATTTCACCTCATAGAGTAACTGAGCATCTCCTGTTGATTTAATGACCACCCACCCCCCCTCCCTGTCTGTGATGCCCCCTGTGCCCGCGGCGGCAGCATTACCTCTCCATCTCCGTGCACCACAAGACGTCCTCCTTCTCGTTCATAGTCACCGGGAACTCGTGGTATTTTCCCTGCGGCAGGGAGTAAGGGTTGGTGGTTATGGTGTGGATTTTGATGAACTGTGGGAGACATGGACAGGGGCACAGTGTTATCCATGTGCATCTCTGTGCTGATCACTGCCTGTCTGAAGTATTTGCACAAACAGAATATTCTACATTAACGCTTTACAGTGGGTATGGAAAGTATTCAGACCCCTTTACGTTTTTCGCTCTTTGTTTCATTGCAGCCATTTAGTAAGATCCAAAAATTCATTTTTTTGTTCATTAATGTACAGTCTGCACCCGCCTTCCATCTTGAAAGAAAAATAACAGAAATGTAGATATTTTTTGCAAATTTACTAAAAAAGAAAAACTGAAATATCACTGGTCAT
>JAODAL010038807.1:0-38752 GCA_025379985.1 Phyllomedusa bahiana
ACAGTGTGTCGGCGGGGGAAGGGGGATGCGTATTTTTAAAAAATTAGAAAAAATTTATATCCCCGGCGGCTAAGGGGGCACAGGACGGGGCCCATGAGCCTGCTCCAACATGGGAGTGCGGCTATTTTACAATGGACACCCGCCCAGTAACAGCAAGGGACCAAGCTCCGATCTCGCTTTTTTAAACATTGTGACAGAGCACCCCCGATAGTCGCAGGTTTTGCCACTAGAGGGTGTAGGCTAGAGCATACGCGATGCCCCATGAGGACCGGGTTCAGGGGGGAAAAGTCACTAATTATGTCAGTAATGATATGACTGACATTACAAAAGGGCTAGAATAGGCTAGGCGGCTTGTTGGGGGGGCTTTTTTGGGACAGCCATAGTGTGGGGGGGTGGCTGCCCCCCATTCCAGGTCGGTTTTTGGGTTGTTCTGGAGACCGATTAAAGGCCTTCCCACTCCAGGGAATCAGGGGGCGTGGTTGCTACCTGGCATTGGAGGCGTGGAGCTAAAGAGAGGCCTGCCCCCAAGGCTTGGGGGAAGCCTGTATCCCAGTGGGGGGTTGGTAAAAGGTGTACTGATGTGTGGCCGGGAGTAGTCACTCAACCACGCTGAGAGAGGGTCTCATTTGGTTAGTAAGTGGCCGACGGCGGAGAGTTTTTTTGTTTTTTTACGAAAGCGTAAACCTATGCCAAAAATAGACAGGCTGGGCCAGTTGAAAAAAGCCCCTGTGTCTGAGTCCCAATTTCCGTTTACCAAAGACGGCGATCCGGAGCAAAAATACCCCAGGAGGCCCAAGATCCCTTCCAAAAGCGCTAAGCGGGGGCCTACAATGGTGGAGGATCCCATGGGCAAGGATTGGCACAAACTAACGTGCCAAAGTGGGCAGAAAAAATGCAGTTTGAAAACTGTGCAGCCATAGGACTGCTGAAATTTAGCTTTGTGAAAGAAAAGGGTTTTTTTGAAAGACAACCCTTATACAACGTTGCTTGTGGGAAGGCACCCTCATGCACAGGGGGCGTCTTGGGAGACAGGGGGGAAAACCCCCCAGTACAAGACTTTTGGGTTAAAAAGCTTTTTCGGGCCCTAAAAATTTTTGTTTCCAGGGGAACTGCGGCCCAGGGTGCAGGAAAACCCGCCCACACAAGAGTGAATAAGTGTGGGCCCAGATTTGCTAGCAGCATGGGCCTTTTTAAGGCTATACAAAAAATGGGAAAGGCTGCCCCGCGAGAGGGAATCGCAAGCGAGTGGGGGGCGAACGGGAGGCGATAAAAGTTATCCCAACCCAAAAAACAGCCATCTGGGAAAGGTGAACTTACCCGTCCAAGGGGCCTTGCTGGCTGGATGCCCAGGGGAAAAAGCAGAACCGTTTGTGCCAAGGTAACCACCCGGAAGGGTTTTGCAGGGGATGCCTGCAGGGGGAAGTGCTTGAGAGGATGTCCGTGGCGAGGAGGCCTATCGTCCCCCCAAGAAGGGGCCCACTTCGGGAGAGTGGAGTTGCGAGGGCCCGCATGTGCCTTTGGGGCCGGGGGCAACCATCTAAATCAGTTTGAGCCTATCACCGCCCAGCAAGGGTTAACTGGGGAACTGAGGTAAGGGGTGCCCCATTACCAAGGGCAACCTCTGTGCAAAGGACCCTGCTTTTCTCCACCAGCGGGGGGGCCGGCTGGGGTGCCAAGAGAGAGGTTGCGCCCCTGTTTGTCTTCTCAAAGGAGGCCAGAGGGAGGCAGCACAAAGCCGGGGAGCTCGGTGGATCACCCCCCACCCATGGCTGACTACAGGAGAAGGAGGCCAGACTGAACTCAACATAACCGGGTAAGATTTTCCCTTTTATTTGAAAGGGTTTTGAGACTGTCTATCAAGTCCGGTGAGTGGGGGTTCCCAAGGGTGGGATGATCATTACATGTCTGTATGGAGGGTTTGGGCTGGGCTAAACGGGGCCCAAAATGTGACAAGCCAGAAGAGTTCTGGGGTGGATTTGCAGAGTTGATAACTTATGGTTTGCTTAGCCAGGGTGTATGTTGAAAATAACAGTAATATGCAACCTGCCTGTGCACCATGAGCAGTCCAAGCCTGAGAGGGGGAGGTTACTGGGTGTTAGCTCCATTACTGGTCCCTTGTGAAAAAAGCGGGTAGAGGGGCTATAGCAGAGAGCGCCAGGTCTGCCCCTGGAGGTCATGGCTGTCAGGGTTGTGTGCAGTAACTGCAGAGTTGATTTTTCTTCTGCAGAAACGCCGCCCCAGCTATAGAGCAGATTAGCCAAATGTGCCCCCTGAGGATGGCAAAAAAGTGTAGAAGTAGCAAGCTGTGTGTGTCCTTGAGGGTACCAGCGGTTTTGTTTGCTCTTGTTGGTCCCGAGAATGTTTACCTGCGTTAATGGGAATTGCAAATGTGTTGCCCGATAGAGAAACGGGCCCCCATAAGGGATTGCTCTGGTGCTGTGTATGAGGGGTTACTCCATGCATGAGGGGTATGGTGGCATGTGTGGTTTGTTACCAAGGGGGAAAAACCCCTTGTGAAGATTAGTTGCAGTGTGGGAGCGGGGGCGTAGTGGGTCTTTGGGACAGAGGACTATGATGTTTTTATCAATGGGAGTCATGAAAATACGTTGAAAAAAAAAATTGTGCCAGGCAGTTTTGTGTGCCCGCCCGATGTGTATTACGAGAAGGGGGGTTTTGTCTGGATTATACACTGCGGGGAAAGAAGGATATGTCAGGTGGGACCTGTAGAGAGGGAGGTCACTTCCCAAAGGGCTGCTGTGTTTTTTAGTAGTTTTTTCTGCAATAGTACAAGGTTGCAGTGTGGTATGAAGGAAAAGTGAGCTATTAGACCCCAAAAAAAAAAAGGGTTTTCTCAGGTGCCGTAGGGACGGGGAGAGTATTTGAATCCTCGAGCTAGGGGAAGGCCCGCTTTTTGAGACGGTTGTAATTTTTCCCAAAAGTTTGGGGACATTGTTAGCAGTATCCAAAAGGTGGTGTTCGGCGGTTTAGGGGACCGGCGGTGGGTGTCAGCCCAAAAATGTCTCTGCCCCTACTTTTTAAAATGTGTCTGCCATTGACTCCATGCCAATTTTGAAATGGTGAGGGGCAAGATAAAGGGGTGACCTGATAAATTTTAGTATTCTCCCTTAGAGCGGTTACAGGGGGGTGAGGGGAAAATCGCCACACGTGCGCAGAAGGTTGCTGCTAAACAGGGCCCGTAAAGGGGGGTGTAACAGGGGAATGGTCCCCGGGCATTAATGAAGGGGCCCTTTCAGTAAGGTCGAACAGCGTTTAAAGGAGAGGCGCTTTGGGCCCGAATGTGAAAAACCTGACATCAGTGATGAGGTTGTGATGGTACCCCCCCATTTTTGTATACTTTTTGCGAGGTACATGGGTTGTGCCACTGGTGGTAAGGGGGAGACCTTCGGCTGTCATGGGGGGATAATGCGTGGGGTGAGTACGTGGCTATGGGGTGGAAAAAGGGTTTTTCCCTGAGGGTATGGGGAAACGTGCCCCCGTGAGGAACTTTGACCAGGAGGAAGGTACAAAAGGGGACAAAATCCTACGGGCCCTTTTTCAAGGGGGGGGGGGGGGGTATGTGACAGAGCGATCCCCGATAGTCGCAGGTTTTGCCCTGAGGGTGGAGGCAGGGAAAATACTGCAGTGCGCCACTGAGGACCTGGGCCCCAGTGGGGAAAAGTCACCTATATTATGTAGTAAGAATGTACTGACACTTACGTGTGGGAAAATGCTTAGGCGGGTATGTTTGGGGTGGCTTTTTTGGGGCAGCCATTGTGTTGGGTGGGTGGCTGTCCCGCTTCCAGGTAGGTTTTTTGGGTATGTCTCTGGAGCCGATTAAAAGGGCCCCCCCACCCAGGGAACGGGGGGCGGGTTGTACCTGGCAGTGGGCACGTGGAGTAAAGAGAGGGTCTGCCCCAGAGGCTTGTGGGAAAACCTGTATACATGGTGGGTGGTAAAGGGGTACTGTTGTAGTGGCCGGAGTAGTAGACCCGACCCCACACGAGGGGAGGGTTCACTAAGGTTAGTAAGTGGCCAAAGGCGGAGATTTTTATTTGTTTTATTACTGAAACTGTAAACCTGTGCAAAAATAAACAGTGGGGGGCCAAGTTGAAAAAGCCCCTGTGTCTGAGTGCCAATTTTTCCTTTTCCAAAAGACGGCGATCCCGGAGCGAAATACCCCCAGGACGGTCCAAGATGGCGTCCAAGTGCTAAGCGAGTGCCTACACTATTTAGGAATCGCGGCCGCGGAAATTTTCAATGAGGGAAAGTGTTGAAAAACCGGGTGGAGGGTGGCTAGGCAGCCCCAACCAATGAAGGCCTAATGGCTGCAATCATACTGCTCCTACAACTTCCTGCCATAGGTTATCTTTGTACACATAAACATAATGCAGAACGGTGTACTGATGTTCGCGCCCCCTCCCTCCCTATTGGTCAAGTGCCCTAGGGGGACTAAATGTATGAATTAAAAAAATATAAATATAATATACACACTAATAAATAATATAAAAAATTAAAAACACTGTCATTTTAAATTAAAAAAAAAAAAATCAATCCAGATGTACCAATCACCTAGAACTTATGAAAAAACTTTACTTACGTTAGTACCTGAGCCCTACACACATAACCCACTTTTCACCATCACACTCCAGACTTTGCTGGAGAGGATGCGGTAGAGAAGGTACTCTATTACATATGTGGTGTGGCTGCCCAATCATTCAGGAGCTTTGGACAAAAGTTAAAGTATTGATAAGAGAAGTAATTCCCTTACAATTTCAATTAGACTCTAAGCTAGCGATCCTAGATTTGTTCTTGCAAGATTTCCCCGCCCAATTTAAGACTGTACTACAACATATCCTTATCGCTACTAGACTCTCAATAGCCTTACACTGGAAAGCCACACTTCCCCCAACCGTAGAGGAAGTGATAGAGTTAACTTCCATTATAGATGTGAAACTTCTCTCTCGGTGCCTCCACATCTGGTCCCCAAGATAATAAATAAATGGGAGAAGTTCTAAATACTTTAATGGTACCTAATTTTGATCTTCACTTGGTTATTACTATTTTTCTCTGATCTCCTTAAGTCAAGCACCATTTCTTACTAATACCGCTGATAATGATGCGTATCCGATGCTTATCTCTCCTATTGTACTAGAAGGGTGTCTGAAATGTATAGCCTTTTTGCTGATCTTCATATGACCATGACTGTTTTGTTTTATTGTATTTGCTTTTTCCATGCTAACAACTGTTGTATAGTTTTCAATTTTCTAGATGAGCATTTGAGCTCATGCTTCTTTGTACATGTGTACTACCCTTTACCCATTTATGTTTTAAAAATTTCTAATAAAAATCTATTGTTTAAAAAAAAATAAAAAAAAATTAAGTTATACATATTTGGTATCACCACGTCCGTAAAAGTCCGATCTCTTAAAAAATTACACAATTTATTCCATACACTGAATGCCGTAGAGGAAAAAAAAATTCCGCACGCCAAAATTGTGTGTTTTTTTTGGGTCATTTCATGTCCCGAGAAAATTGGAACAAAAAGTCACAAGTATCCTAAATGGTCCTAATAAAAAGTCCACCGCAGCCCGCAAAAAAGAAAAAAAAAATAAACGCCGTCACTCAGATCCATAGCTGGAAAAACAAAATGGAGAATGTTTTTTTTTTTTTTTTTTTTTTTTTTAAAGTTCTAAACCATAACGAAAATCCGACATATTTGATATCACTGGAATCATCCCAATCTGCAGAATCCAAATAACACATCATTGATACCGAAGAGTGAACGCCATAAAAACAAAACCTTGCAAACCTGGCGCAAGCATGTTTTATTTTCAACATAAAATTAGGTTTTTTTAGGTGGGTGAGTTCCAAGTACATTCAATATTACAATCAACAGCACCATTAAAAAGTCTATCTTGCCCCGCAAAAAATAAGCCCTTGTAGATGGAAAAATGAAAAAGTTTGGGCTCCTGGAAAGTAGGAAGGAAAAAGTGAACGAAAAGTTTCAGCGACGGGAAGGGACTGACGAGCGGTGGCGGCAGTGGCGGTAGTATAATAGGGGGTTAAGTGGCGATTTGTGGCCTCAGGACCTGGATCGATAGCCAATACTGATGAAGCCATGACATCAAATAGTAAAGAGGACGCCATCGCCGGTTACCTGAAAAATCGTTTCCCACATCCTTTAACAAAGACGCTCTCACAACCGTGCACCGCACAGGTCACCGCGCCGCTCTTCTCCGAAGGTCCACGTGTCACCTAGGAGACAATGCATAGGATGGTCTATAGCAGGTCTGCACAACATACGGACAAAGGATCTCCGGTGGTCCACAAACGAGAAGGGCTTATGCAGACCTCACTCTAAAATGGGCAGTACCAGCCAGTTTGAGGGCGGATCCAGGTAGTCAGGGGGTGATCCTGGGTGGTTTTGCTGGTCTGGTCAATTTATAGGTAACCCAATGGGGGCAATAGTGGGAAAATGTGCAATATATCCTGATCCACAGAGGGTGGGGTATTTGTATGGACTGTGACTGGGACCACCACGGAGGTCAGTATATGGTCTCACTTTACCAGTGACATAACCTACCACTGTCTGCTCAGGATTTCAAAAGGAAATATCTCCCCTTCCCCGAGCAGGAATTGCCAAAAAAGTCGCCCAATCTGCCAGGGTCAGGCTGCAGGACAAGGGGATCTGCACCAGATGATATATAGTTTGTGGGAAAAGATTCAGCAGAACTTGTAATCTGTTCCCCTACTTATTCTGAGATAAGGAGTCCAGTGGGCGGTCCTATACAATAATTGATAGCATTCGCCAATAGGACTGTAATTAGGACCGCCCACTGGACTCTCAAGTCCAGAATCAGCTGTTTGACGTATGGTACATGTAAAAAGATTCAGTAGAACTTTTAATCTATTCCCCTGCTCATTCTGAGATGAGGGGTCCTGTGGGCGGACCTAAACTTGCTCATGACTGCCCACTGGACTCCTAAGCCAAGTATCAGCCGATTGATATATAGTTTGTTGAAAAAGATTCAATAGAATTTGTAATTTATTCCCCTGCTCATTCTTAGGAGTCCAGTGGGTGGTTCTATACAGTGACTGACAGCTTTTCCTATGTGAGTGTAATTGGGACTGCCCACTGGACTCCTAAGCCCAGAATAAACCATTTGATATATAGTTTGTGGGAATAGTTTCAACAGAACTTGTATTTTATTCCCCTGCTCGTTCTGAGATTAGGAGTCCAGTGGGCGGTTCTAATCATACTCATGGCTGCTCACTGGAGTCCTGAGCCCAGAATAAACCATTTGATATATAGTTTGTTGAAAAAGATTCAGCAGAACTTGTAATTTATTCCCATGCTCATTCTTAGGAGTCCAATGGGAGGTCCTATACAGTGAGTGACAGCCTTCCCTGTATGAGTGTAGTTAGGACTGCCCACTGGACTCCGAAGCCAAATATCAGCCAATTGATAAATGGTTTGTTGAAAAATATTCAATAGAACTTGCAATTTATTCCATTGCTCATTCTGCGTTTAGGAGTCTAGTGGGTGGTCCTATATAGGGATTGACAGCCTTCCCTGTATGAATATGATTAGGACTGCTCACTGGACTCCTAAGCGCAGAATGAGCCATTTGTTACATAGTTTGTGGAAAAAGATTCACTAGAACTTGTAATTTATTCCTTTGCTCATTCTTAGGAGTCCAGTGGGCGTTCCTATACAGTTACTGACAGCCTTCTCTGTAGGAGTGTGATTAGGACCGCCTACTGGACTCCTAAGCCCAAAATGAGCCAATTGATATACAGTTTGAGGAGAAAGATTCAGTAAAATTTGTAATTTATTCCCCTTTTCATTCTGACATTAAAAGTCCAGTGGGTGGTTCTATACAGTGATTGACAGCCTTCCTTGTATGAGTATGTATGAGACCACCCACAGGACTCCCAAGCCCAAAATGAACCTGTTGATGTAGAGTTTATGGGAAAATATTCAGTAGAATTTGTCATTTATTCCCCTGCTAATTCTTAGGAGTTCCTATACAGTTACTGACAGCCTTCCCTGTATGATTAGGACCACCTACTGGACTCCTAAGCCCAGAAGGAGCCAACTGATATATAGTTTGAGGAGAAAGATTCAGTAGAATTTGTAATTTATTCCCCTGCTCATTCTTAGGAGCCCAGTCGGCGTTCCTATACAGTGAGTGACAGCCTTCCCTGTATGAGTGTAATTAGGACCGCCCACTGGACTCCGAGGCCTAGAATGAGCGGACTAACATAGTTTGTGGGTAAAGATTCAGCAGTACTTTTGGAACCCTCCTTTAAAGAGAACGTAATTTATTCCTCTGCTCATTCTGACATTAGGAGTCCAGTGGGAGGTTCTGTACGGTGATTGACAGCCTTCTTTGTTTGAGAATGAGTGGGACCACCCACAGGACTCCTAAGCCCAGAATGAGCCGATTGATACAAATTTTGTTTTTTTTGTACCTGTTTAATGTAACAAATTCAAGTTCTAGTTCTAGAATGGAGATAAAGTCCGGACTCTCAGCTTTCATTTGAGGGGCTACACATTACAATTAGATGAAGGGTTTGGGGGTCTCAGCTCGGTAACATCGGCCGCCCTGTTTATAAAGGGACCAAAAGTCATCGGACAAATAAAATAATTGTAAATAAAATGTTAATTTCTAATCCTTGGCTGAAACTCCTTTGGCAATGACGGCTGAAGCCCTGACCTCCTGGACGTCACCAGACGCTGGGTCTCCTCTTTGTTTTCAGTCGCTGTTTGTTTGTGTCTCTGTCTGAAATTTCGTCTGTAACAAGTGAAATACAAGGTCAATTGGGCTGAGATCAGGGGACTGAGTTGGTCATTCCAGAATATTCCACTTCGTTGCGTTAATACCCGCCTGGGCGGCTTTGGCTTCATGTTTAGGGTCTATGTCTATCTGTATTATGAAACGCCAACCAATAAGCTTGGCTGCATTTGGCTGGATTTGAGCGCACAGTAAGTCTCTGAATACTCCGCCGTGTGTTACAGATGATGTGGGATGTGCTGTGGATCAGGAGCTGTACCGCGCCTCCCCCGTGTGTTACAGATGATGTGGGATGTGCTGTGGATCAGGAGCTGTACCGCGCCTCCCCCGTGTGTTACAGATGATGTGGGATGTGCTGTGGATCAGGAGCTGTACCGCGCCTCCGCCGTGTGTTAGAGCGGTTGATGTGGGGACGTGCTGTGGATCAGGAGCTGTACCGCGCTGCCCGTGTGTTACAGATGATGTGCTCTGGATCGGAGCTGTGACGCGCCTCTGCCACGTGTGTTACAGCTGATGTGGGATGTGTTGGATCAGGAGCTGTACCGCGCCTCTGCCGTGTGTTACAGATGATGTGGGATGTGTTTGGATCAGCAAGCTGTACCGGGCCTCCGCGATCTTCTGCCGTGTGTTGCAAGATGGATAGGGGATGTGCTGTGGATCAGGATCTGTACCGCGCCTCCGCCGTGTGTTACAGATGATCAGGGGTTGTGCTGTTGGATCAGAGCTGTACCGCGCCTCCGCCGTGTGTTCAGATGATGTGATGTGCTGTGGATCAGGAGCTGTACCTGCTGCTCCGTGTGTGTGTTACAGATGATGTGGGATGTGCTGTGGATCAGGAGCTGTACCGCGCCTCCGCCGTGTGTTACAGATGATGTGGGATGTGCTGTGGATCAGGAGCTGTACCGCGCCTCCGCCGTGTGTTACAGATGATGTGGGATGTGCTGTGGATCAGGAGCTGTACCGGCTCCGCTATGTGCGTGGATTAGCTGGGGTGTGATACAGATGATGGGGGATGCTGCTGTGATCAGGAGCTGATACCGCGCCTCCGCCGTTGTGTTACAGATGATGTGGGATGGGCTGTGGATCAGGAGCTGTTACCGCGGCCTCCACTGGAATGTGTTACAGATGTTGCGAGGGATGTGCTTGATTGGAGCAGGAGCTTGTACCGCGCCCTCACTGTGAGTTACAGTGATGTGGGATGTGCTCTGGGGAAATCAGGAGCGCTCTTGTACCGCGGCCTCCTCCGTGTGTTATTAGATGATGTGGGATGGTGCTGATGTAGATCAGGAGCTGTAATGCGCCTCCAGTGTGTTACAGATGAGTGTGGATGTGAGCGTGGGATCCAGGAGCTGTACGCGCCTCCCGTGTGTTACAAGATGATGGGGGATGTGCTGTGGAACAGGTAAGCTGTACCGCGCCTCCGTGTGTTTACAGATGTATGTGTGTGATTGTGTTGTGGATCAGGAGCTGTTACCGCGCCTCCGGCGTGTGTTCGATGATGGGGGATGTGCTTGTGGATCAGGAGCCTGTACCGCCGCCTCCTCACCGTGTGTTGACAGAAGATGGGGATGTGCTGTGGAACAGGAGCTTGTAACCGCGCCTCCCCCGTGTGTTACAGATGATGTGGGAGTGCTGTGGATCAGGAGCTTGTACCGCGCCTCCCCGTGTGTTACAGGATGATATACAGTGGGGATGGGGCCTGTGGATCAGGAGCTGTACCGCACCTCCGACCGTTATGTGTTAAGTATGATGTGGAATGTGCTGTGGATCAGGAGCTGTGTGACCGCGCCTCCCCCGTGTGTTACAGATTGATGTGGGATGGCTGTAGGTTCAGGAGCTGTGCGCGCCTCAGCCGGTTATGGTGTTTTACAGATGATTGGGATGTGCTGTGTATCGAGGAGCTGTACCGCCCGCCTCCCCGTTTTGGTCAACGGATGTGTTACAGATGATGGGGGATTGTGCCTGTGGATCAGGCGCTGTACCGCGCCTCCCTGTTGTGTTACAGATGATGGGGGATGTGCTGTGGATCGGGAGCTGTACCGCTACGCCGTGTGTTAAGATGAGTGGAATTGTGCTGGGTTGGATCCTAGGAGCTGCTACCGCGCCATCCACCCCGTTTGTTACAGAGTGATGTGACGATGTGCTGTGGATCAGGAGCGAGCGCTCTCCCGTCCCTCGCGTGTGTTACAGATGATGGGGGATGTGCTGTGGGTGATCAGGAAGCTGTATCCGCGCCTCCCCGTTGTGTTACAGATGATGTGGGATGTGCTGTGGATAAGGAGCTGTACCGTGCCTCCACCGTGTGTTACAGAATGATGGGGATGTGCTGTGGAATAGGAGCTGTAATTCGCCTCCGCCGTGTGTTACAGATGATGTGTGGGATGTGCTGTGGAGCAGGAGCAGTACCGCGGGTGCCATCCGCCGTGTGGTTATAGCATGACTGTGGGATGTGCTAGGGGATAAGGAGCTGTACCGTGCCTCCGCCGTGTGTTACAGATGATGGGGGATGTGCTGTGGTAGCAAGGAGCTGTACGCGCCTACGCCGTGGTGTTACAGCATGATGTGGGATGTGCTGTGGATCAGCTTGTTACCGCGGCCTCCGCAGCCATGTGTTAAGATGATGTGGATGTGCTGTGGATCAGCTGTATACCGCGCCTCGCCGTGTGTACAGGATGATGTTGGGAATGTGCTGTGGATCAGGAGCTGTCCGCGCCTCGCCCGTGTGTTACAGATGATGTGAGTGTGCTGTGGATCCGGAGCTGTACCGCGCCTCCCCGTGTGTACAGATGATGTTGGAGTTGTGCTCTACTGTGGATAAGGAGCTTTGTACCGTTGCCTCCGTCCGTTTCTTGTGTTACAATGAAGGGGGGATGTGCTGTGAGAGCAGGAGCTGATACCGCGCCTCGAACGCCGGGTGTGTTTGTGTTATAGAATCCCCCCCCCCCCCCCTCCCCCCCCCCCCCATGTTAATAAACATGATGTGGAAGTGACTGTGGATAAGGAGCTGTGTACCGTGCCTCCGCGTCGTGATGTTACAGATTGATGGGGGATGTTGCTGTCGGAGCAGGAGCACTTTGTACCGCGTCTCCGCCGTGTGTTACAAGATGATGTGGGATGTGATGTGCTGTGATCAGCTGATACGCGCCTCCCGCGCTGTGTTACAGTTGATGTGGGATGTGCTGTGGGATTAGCTGTACCGCGCCTCCGCCGGTGTGGGTTACAGATGATGTGGGATGTAGTGTGGTACAGGAGCTGTTACCGCGCCTCCCCCGTGTGTTACAGATGATGTGAGATGTGCTGTGGATCAGGAGCTGTACCGCGCCTCCGCCGTGTGTTACAGGTGATGTGGGATGTGCTGTGGAATCAGGCAGCTGTACGCGCATACGCCGTGTGTTACTGATGTGTTGGGATGTGCTGTGGATCAGGGAGCTCGTGTACCGCGCCACTCCCCCGTGTGTTACAGATGGATGGGGGAAGTGCTGTGGAATCAGGAGCTGTACCGCGCCTCCCACGTTTGTTACAGATGGATGTGAGGTGTGCTGTGGATTCAGGAGCTGTTACGCGCTCCGCCGTGTGTTACTGATGAGGGGGATGTTGCTGTGATCAGAGCTGTACCGCGCCTCCGCTGTGTGTTACAGATGATTTGTGCTGTGGCTCAGGAGCTTGTTTACGCGCCTCCGCCGCGTGTTACAGATGATGTGGGATGTTCTGTGGTCAGGAGCATGTACGCGTCCTCCCAGTGTGTTACATATGATGATGTGGGATGTGCTGTGGATCAGGAGCTGTACCGGCTCTCCGCCGTGTGTTACAGTTGATGGGGGATGTGCTTGTGGGAGTCAAGGAGCTGTACGCGCTCCCCGCGTGAGTTCACCTGATGATGGGGGGATGTGCTGTGGATCAGAGTTGTACGCGCCTCCTCCGTGTTGTATACAGATGATGTCGGGATGTGCAGTAGGATCAAGGTGCGCTGTACCGCACGCTCCGACGTGTGTTACAGATGCTTGTGCTGTGGGATCAGCGAGCTGTACCGCGCCTCCGCCGATGGGGTTTTTGTGTTACAGATGATGTGGAGTGAGTGGATCAGGAGCTGTACGACGCTCCGCCGTGTGTTACAGATGATGTGCTGTGGATCAGGGAGCTGGTTACGCGCCTCCCCATGTTGTTACAGATGATGTGCTGTGGATCAGGAGCTGTACCGCGCCTCCGCCGTGTGTTACAGATGATGTGGATGTGGCTGTGTTCGGAGCTGTACCGTGCCTCCCCCGGGGGTGTGTACAGTATGATGGGGATGTGCTGTGGATCAGTGAGCTGTACCGCGCCTCCGACGTTGTGTTACAGATGATGTGCTGTGGAGCAGGAGCTGTACCGGCCTTCCCCCTCGTATTATGTTACAGTGATGGGGGATGTGTGTGGATCAGGAGCTGTACGCCGTCCCTCCCCGTGTGTTACAGATGATAGGGGATGTGCTGTGTCATAAGGGAGCCTGTCGCGCCTCCGACGTGTGTTACAGATGATGTGCTGTGGATCAGGAGCTGTACCCGCGCTCCCCGTGTGTTAAGATGATGTGAGATGTGCTGTGCATCAGGGTGCTGTACGCACGCCTCCACGAACGTGTGTGTTACAGATGAGTGGGATGTGCTGTGGAATCAGGGAGCTGTAACGCTCGCCTCCCCCGTGTGTTACAGGATGGATTTTGGGGATGTGCTGTGGATCAGGAGCTGTACCGAGCCTCCCCCGTGTGTTACAGATGAATGTGCGGATGGTGCTGTCGGATCAGAGCAGAGTACGCGCCTCCGCCGTCTGTTAAGATGATGGGGCTTGTGCTGTGGCTATACAGGAGCTGTACCGCCCTTCCCCCGTCGGCAGGGTTCTGTGTTACAAATGATGTGGGTTGTGCTGTGGATCAGGAGCTGTACCCCGCCTCCCGTGTGTACAGATGATGTGGGATGTGCTGTGGATCAGGAGTGTACGCGGCCTCCGCCGAGTGTGATAGATGATGTGGGATGTGCTGTGGTATCAGGAAGCTGTACCGCGCCAGCCGCCGCGTGTGTTACAGATGTTGTGGGATGTGTGGGATAAGGAGCTGTTTTATTTACCGCGCCTCCCCCTTGTGTGTAATGATGTGATGGGGGAATGTGCTGTGGATCAGGAGCTGTACCGCGCCTCCGCCGCATTGCTGTAGTGGATGGTAAGATGATGGGTATGTGCTGTGGAATCAGGAGCTGTACGCTGCCTCCGCCGTGTGTTAAGATGAATGTGGGATGTGTGTGGACAGGAGCAGTACGCGCCTCCGCAGTATGTTACAGATGATGGGGGATGTGCTGTGGATCAGGAGCGTACTGCGCGCTTCCCCCGTGTTGTTACAGATGATGTGGGTTTCTGGGATGTGCTGTGGCTCAGGAGCTGTACCGCGCCTCCGCCGTGTGTTACAGATGGGGTATGTGCTGTGGATCAGGAGCTGTACAGCGCCTCCCCCATGTGTTACTGATGATGTGCTGTGGATCAGGAGCTGTACCGCGCCTCCGCCGTGTGTTACATATGATGGGGTATGTGCTGTGGATCAGTAGCTGACTGCGCCTCGCCTGTGTGTTTATAGATGATTGTGGGATGTGCTGTGGATCAGAGCTGTACCGCGCTCACTGTGGGTTAACAGATGATGTGGGATTGTGTGGAGAGGAGCTGTTACCGCGCTCGCCGTGATGTTTATAGATGATGTGGGATGTGCTGTGGATATGGAAGGCTTGTACCGTGCCTCCGCCCGTGTGTTACAGATGATGGGGGATGTGCTGTGGATCAGGAGCTGTACCGCGCCTCCCCCGTGTGTTACAGATGATGAGGGAGGTGCTGTGATCTGGAGCTGCTACCAGCCCTCCCCCGGTGTACAGAGTGATGGGGGATGTGCTAGTGGATCAGGAGCTGTACGCGCTCCCCTTGCTGTTACAGATGTTGTGGGATGTGCTGTGGATCAAGAGCTGTAGACGTGCGCCTCCCCCCCGTGTGTTACAGATGATGTGGATGTGCTGTGGAATCAGGAGCAGTACCGACGCCTCCGTCCCCGTGTGACATTTGTTACAGATATGATGGGGGGATGTGCTGTGGATCAAGAGCATGTTGACGCGCCTCAGCCGTGTGTTACAGGTTGCTGTGGGGTTGTCGCTCTGGATCAGGGCTGTTACGCTGGCATCCGCCGTGTGTTACGATGATGTTGGGATGTGCTGTGGAGCAGGAGCTGCGTCCGCGCGTCCGGCCGTGTGTACAGTTGATGTGGATGTGCTCTGGATCAGGAGCTGTACCGCGCCTCCCCCGTGTGTACATATGATGTGGGATGTGCTGTGGATCAGGAGCTTGACCGCGCAGTCACCGTGTGTTACAGATGATTGTGGGAAGTGCTGTGGATCAGGAGTCGTGTTACCGGCCTCCCCCGTGTGTTACAGATGATGTGGCGATGTGCTGTGGATCAGGAGCTGTGTACGCGCCTCCCCTGTGTGTTACAGATGATGTGCTTGTGGATCAGGAGCTGTACGCCGCTCCCCCGTGTGCTTACAGATGGTGGGGTATGGTGCTGTGATCAGAGCTGTACTGGCCTCCCCCGTGTGTACAGATAGATGGGGGATGTGCTGTGGAGCAGGAGCTGTACTGGCCTCCCCGTGGTTTACAGATGATGGGGGATGCGGTGCGTGGATCAGGAGCTGTACGCGCCTTCACGATCCGTGTGTACATATGAGGTGGGATGTGCTGTGGATCAGGAGCTGTACCGCGCACCTCCCCGTGTGTTAAGGATGGATGTGGGATGTGCTGTGGATCAGGAGCTGTACGGCGCCTCCCCCATGTGTTACAGATGATGTGGTAGTGTGTGCTGTGGATCAGGAGCTATGTACCCGCGCCTCGCCGTGTGTTAATGGATGATTGAGGGGATGTGTGTGGATCAGCGAGCCGGCTTATCCGCGCCCTCATAGACGTGTGTTACAGATGATGTGCATGTGATCAGGAGCTGTACCGCGCCTCCGCAGTGTGTTTCAGAATGATGGGGGATCGTGTGCTGTGGATCAGGAGCTGTACGCGCCCTCCGCCGTGTGTTACAGATGTTGTGGGATGTGCTTGGATCAGGAGCTGTATCCGCGCTCCCCGTGTGTTTTGATGAGTGTGCTTTGGACTCAGGAGCTGTACCGCGGGCATCCTGTGCCGCTGTGTTACAGATGATGGGGTTGTGCTGTGGGATCAGGAGCTGTTGTACGCGCGCCTACGCCGCGGTTACAGATGATGTGGGATCTGTGCGCTGTAGATCAGGAGCTGTACCGCGCCTCGACGTGTGTTACAGATGATGTGGGATGTGCTGTGGTCAGGAGCTGTACCGCGCCTCCCGTTTGTTACAGATGATGTGGAGTGAGGATGCTGCTGGGTGATCAGGAGCGTACTGCACGCCTCCGCCCGCTGTGTTTACGATGATGGGGTATGTGCTGTGGATCTTAGTGAGCTGTACGCGCCTCCCCCGTTGTGTTTAAGATGTTGTGGGAATTGTGCTGTGGATCAGGAGCTGTACCACGCCTCCCCCGTGTGTTCAGATGATGTGCTGTGGATCAGGAGTGTACGCGCCTCCCCCGTGTGTTACAGATGATGGGGGATGTGCTGTGGATCAGGAGCTGTACGCGCCTCCCCGTGTGTACAGATGATGGGGGATGTGCTAGTGGATCAGGAGCTGTACCGCACCTCCCCCGTGTGGACAGCTGCGAGATGCGCGGGATGTGACAAGTGGAGCCAGAGCTGTACGCGCCGTCCACGGTGTTGTGTTACAGATGATGGTTATGTTCTTGATCAGGAGCTGGTACCGGCCTCCCCAGTGTTGTTACAGATGATGGGGGATGATGCTGTAGATCAGGAGCCGTGTACCCGCGCATCACCCGTTGTGTTCAGATGATGGGGGATGTGCTGTGGATCAGGAGCTGTACCGAGCCAGTGTGTTACAGATGATGGGGATGTGCTGTGGATCAGGATCTGTACCCGCAGCCTCCCCGTGTGTTACAGATGATGTGGGGGGGGATGTGCAGTGGTGCAGCAGGAGTGTACCGCGCCTCCCCGTGTGTTCAGATGATGTGGTATGTGCGTGGAGCAGGAGCTGTACCGAGCCTCCCCCAGTGTGTTACAGATGAATGGGTTATGTTCTCTGCTTCAGGAGCTGTATCGCGCTTCCCCCGTGTGTTACTGCTGAGGGGATGTGCTGTAGATCAGCGAGCTGTTAGCGCGCATCCCCGATTTGTGTGTTACAGATGATGGGGGATGTGCTGTGGATCAGGAGCTGTACCGCGCCGTGTGTTACAGATGATGGGGGATGTGCTGTGGATCAGGAGCTGTACCGCGCCTCCACCGTGTGTTACAGATGATGTGGGATGTGCTGTACCGCGCCTCCCCCGTGTGTTACAGATGATGGGGGATGTGCTGTGGATCAGGAGCTGTACCGCGCCTCCCCCGTGTGTTACAGATGATGGGGGATGTGCTGTGGATCAGGAGCTGTACCGCGCCTCCGCCGTGTGTTACAGATGATGTGGGATGTGCTGTGGATCAGGAGCTGTACCGCGAGAGTTTGGATACTCTCGGTGTTCCCCCCCTGCAAGTATTCGTTACGTTGCTGGCTGGGTTGCACCAGGGTCCTTTGCCTTCTGCACACAATCCCGCTTTTCATAGCGAGAGGTTAGCCCCTCAGTCTTGCTGACCCGCCGCCTCTCTGCCAGCCTGGATTTTGTCCAGAAATCCCTCCGCCTCTTCTGCTGTAACACATAGTTCTGGTTTACCATTAGCAGGGAAAATCTTCAGCACCGCCGGGTATTGTACAACAAGTCTTATTTGTTTCTTGACTGAAGAAGAACAAATGTTCCTGAATTGGTGCCTTTTTCTCGCCGCCTCCGCTGAGTAATCTCCAAACAACAGAAGCTCTTGTGCTCCCATTTGTGCCTCATTGCTGTTTCTATATGCTCGAAGCAGTTGAGTCGTCTCCACAAAATCCAAATACTTAACGATAACCGGTCTGGGCCTCTCCTTTTGTGATGCAGCGGTCTGGGGTGGGCCGATTCTAGGCGCCCTTTCCACCTCCAGCTCCATTTCCAGGCCCAGTAAAGATGGGATGGTCACCGAGCATAAATCCGCCAGGTCTGCTTGTTTAACTGTTTCCGGGACCCCTATAATCCTTACATTGTTCCTTCTAGACCTGTTTTCCGGGTCATCTACTTTTTCTTACAGCACTGCATTTCTCTTAAAGGGGTTTTGCTACGATCTCATTTCATACCTCCTGTATCCAGCTCTTCAGCTCTGTGTGCTCACAAGGGGGCGTGTGTGATTTGTCTGAATTGAATATCATGTGACCCAGCAGGATGACATCACCAGGCCTTTCCTCTCTGTAGTGAAAGAAAGGTCTGTTTATGTAAAGCATTTTGAGTAGCTATATTGTAGCTCAGAGGTAACATTTTTGCTTTACAGCACAAGAGTCCTTGGTTCAAATCCCTACAGGAACCAAACCTGTGGATTTCTTTTTCTCTTCATCAATGCACAAACCTTATTGAGGTTTCTTTTTTTTTTTTATTTGCACTATTTGACTTATTACTAACTAGTCCAAAGGACGGGAGTAGAGGGACAGCACCCGGGGTTTGAACACTCAGTAGCTGCCTGAGAGGAGAGGTGATGTCTGAGCATGTGCGACCAGGACTGAGGAGCTCGCAGCCCTGGTCCTATCTGCTGGAGACGAGCTGTAAACAATGGATACTAAAGGAGCAGCTAAAACAAAAACGGTGCAGAATTTTTAATAATAATGAATGGTGAAAATGTTTATTATTTAAATTTCAAACTTACCACGTCAATTTTACTTCGTAGCAAAACCCCTTAAGTAGTTTGTGCATATTGCCTTTTGCTCCTAAGATCTCATCCTCCACACAGCTCACCCTTTGTTCAAGCTCTGTAATTTGAGTAGTGTGCATGGCAATCTCTGTCTGCAGGTTAGATAGAGTAGCTGAAATAGAGGCTGTGACCGATGCCGTCACAGTTGATGTCACGGTAGCCTCCAGTGCTGCTGTAATGCCCGGGGCCATTAATTCAGCCACCTTAGCTGCCATTGCGCCGCACGTCGCCCCCAGCCTGGGGAATGCCTCCTCTGCTTCAGAGTCCCCCTCCGATATATGTGCCTCCTGGGCTATATTTTGTACGGAGCGGCCGCTCCGTGTGGCGTGGGGCTGGTCGGGCGCCATTTTGGACGCCATGCTCTCCCACTATGCCAGGGGATAACTGACCTGCCCTGCTTCCCCGCAGTGTTCAATCTGCTCACTCCGTGCACTGGAACGAGCGCTCTGCTGCTGGCACTAAGAAATGCCGATTAATATGCCGGTCTGTGCGGGGGAAGCGCTAGTTTCGGAGGAGCAGGGTCGGAACTTCTCACCTCAGCCTCCACTCATACATGCGCCGGAACCGGAAGTCCACCAGAGCTTTCTTTCTTTCTCAGGATGTAGCTTTTGCCACTGCTAATATTGTAGCAATTTCTCGGATGGGTTTTTTCTGTTTTCGCAGCTCTGGGATGTCTTGTTACACCTGCAGGGAGTGCTGCATGTTTTCCTCACAGCAAAATCTTCCAAATGCAAACACCGCACCTCAAATCAACTCCAGGACATTTATCTCCTTATTTGAAAATTACATAACAAAGGAAGTGCCCGCACCTGCCCATAAAACAGCATCCGAGTCAATTGTCCGATGACTTTTGGTCCCTTTAGAAACAGGGCGGCCCATGTTACGGAGCTGAGACTCCCAAACCCTACACCCAATGTTAATGTGGATCCCCTCAAAAGAAATCTGTAAGTCAGGACTTTATGATATAGAACTAAAACTTGAATATGTTTCAGTAAACAGGTAAAAAAAAACAAAATTTGTGTCAGTGTCAAAATATATATGGAACTTTTAATCTTTTTCCCCTGCTCTTTGAGAGGGGGGGGTCCGGGGGCACCTAAATTTGCCCAGCTGCCCCTGGACCCCTAATAATTATCTCCCCAACTGATATATAGTTTGTGGAAAAAGATTCAGTTGAACTCTTAATTTATTCCCTTGCTTATTTTGGAATTAGGAGTCCAGTGGTTGGTCCTATACAGTAATTGACTGCCTTTCCTATAGGAGTATAAGGACTACCCACTGGACTCTTTAGCCCGTAATGAGCCAATTAATATACAGTTTGTGGTAAAAGATTCAGTAGAAGTCGTAAGTCATTCGCTTTTCATTCTGGCATTAAGCCGGGGGGCATTCAAAACGAAAATTACAACTTCCTATAAAACTATGTTTAAAGCCCACCCGGGACTCCTAAGCCCAGAATGAGACGATTAATATGTGGAAAGTTTGTGGAAAGAGATTCAGCAGTACTTTTGGAACCCCCCTTTAAAAAGAACAGAATTTATTCCCTTCCCTTCTGCATTAGATCCATGGGCGGCTCTACACAGTGACTGACTTTGCTATACGAGAGTGATTAGGACCACCCCTGGACCCAAAACCCCCCCAAAGGGGGGAGGTCTGAATGAATACATTGCTAATTGAACTGAATCTTTATATACAAGTGATTTTAAGTAGTTAGAAAATCAAAACATATTGGAAATTGGCGACCCAGATCATTTAAAACCAAAAAATACTTCTTCTCAAACAATGTTTCCCAAAATTTTCCTAAAGTTTAAAGAAGTTTCTTTATATCGCTTAAAATCACGGACTGTTTTTTCCGCTCACTCTATACATATATCTCAAGCTGCAGACTATACTATTATGTGGCGGGCTTTCTTTAAATGTTGTTTTAAAGGGATTTCCAGAATTATAAGAATGTCTTAAAGGGATTGTCCAGAATTAGAAAAACATGACTGCCCCCCTTTTAAAAAGCGCCACCTTGTCCAATACGTTGGTATTTCATGGCTTCACTGAAGTCAATGGAGCCGAGTTGCAATGCCAGGCTTAACCTGTGACAGAGGTGGCGCTATTTTTAAATGGGAGGCAACCATTTTCCAAACCTGCACAATCCGAAAATTAAGGAGGAGGTTTCCAAAATACGGACCTTTTTTTAATTGTGGGCACTATGGGAGCGGCCCATCTTTGCCGAGGCCATTTCTAATGTTGCGGTACAATACCGCGGCTCGACGGACCGCTTTGTTGCTGATTTTCATGGGAGTTTTTTTTTAAGGATGATTTCGGGGGGGTTTAATATTGGGCGCTTTTCCCCCTTGTTTTTTGCCCCCCCCCCCCTTTCCCCCTTTTTAAGGATTTTTCCCTTGCGGATGGAAAAATAAAATTAGAATTTGGGGTGGTGGCCTGGGGAGAGGTTAATACGGACAGACGGGGACCCATTTTATCCCACTTATTCCGGGGCCCACTAATGGGGGTTTTCTGGGATTAAGAAACCGGGGGCTCCCCATTTTGGGGTGGGGTTTCATGGCCCAGCCCTCTTTGGGGGACCGTTTGGGGGCCTTTTGTCGCGCAGACCCGCATTACATGAATATATGTTTCCCGTCGTGTTACCTGTCGCCTGTCCTGGGCTTGAGTCTCTGCAGGTAACTCAATGAGTAGAGAAGGCACCGCGCCGGGTCCCAGCTGAGGGGCCGCCCCCCCTGGTTTTTCAAAAAACGTAGTCCCCTTCAAAAAGTGGTCGCTGCAGATTTGCGGGGGCCCAAAAAGACGGCGGGCCGGACCCCGGGGGCCGACCCCCTCCGGGCCCTTTTGGGACGGGCAGCTCTGGGTCATTCACTGGAAACCTCCCGGAAAACATCCACACAAAAACAGGGGGACTTTACAAGACGGTGACCGATCCCAAAGCTTTCAGTCCACAGCTCCCATGATACAGATACTCGATAAAACTCCTGAACGGCCAGGCAGACTAGTCTCAGTTTACTACAGCTGCTGCTCTACAAAAAGTAGGTAATGACAGGATGATGACAGGATGCTGCTGTGAGAGGTAGAACTGATCTGCAGGGTGGTCTCGTTACAAAAAGAAGGTAATGACACAATGATCAGTCTATTGTTCTCTGGATAAGCCGAGATAAAATTAGACTAGAGCAACAGGGCAGTGACCAGAGAAATACATGAAAGGATTGGATCATCAGAGCGAACTAACCTCACTTTACTGCTGCTGTGAGAGGGGGAGCTGATCTGCAGGGTGGTCTCAATAAAAATATTATGTAATGACAGGATGATCACTGTATTGTTCTCTGAACAAGCGGAGATAAAGACTAGATCATCAGAGCAGTAACCAGTCTCAGTTTATTACAGCTACTGCTCTACATAGTCTCTTTACAAACAGTAGGTACTGACAAGATGATGACTAATCTCACTTTACTGCTGCTGTGAGAATTAGAACTGATCTGCAGGGTGGTCTCGTTACAAATAGGAGGAAATGACAAATTTATCACTATATTTTTCTCTGGACAAGCCAAGATAAAATTAGACTAAAAGGGCAATGACCAGAGCGATATATGAAAGCATAAAGTTAGCAGAACTGACTAATCTCACTTTACTGCTGCTGCTAAGGGTAGAACTGATCTGCAGGGTGGTCTCGTTACAAATAAGAGGAACTGATAAATGTATCACTCTATTGTTCTTTGGACGAGCCAAGAAAAAGATTAGACTAGACCAACAGGGCAGTGATCAGAGAAATACATGAAAGGATTGGAAAATCAGAGCGAACTAACCTCACTTTACTGCTGCTGTGAGGGGAGGAGCTGATCTGCAGGGTGGTCTCATTAAAAATATTATGGAATTACAGGATGACCACTATATTGTTCTCTGAACAGGCGGAGATAAAGATTGGACTAGATCAACAGGGCAATAACCAGTGCAATATATGAAAGGATCAGCAGAGCGAACTAATCTCACTTTACTGTTTGTGGTGCAAACAGAGCCTTAGCCTTATCGAGTGCAGGTGAGCGACGTGTTCAGCCGTATTCAGAACTCGCATTAGAAACTTGAAATGGAGAGTCGATTGCACGTTGTACGCGAGTGTGAGTGACACTTCTGGGGGCCTGTTACCGAGCTAGGTGCCGATCCCAGAGTCCGCACCTATCGGAAATCAATGGCCTCTCCTCTCCTACATTCTGGTCACTGAATTCTGAATGTTCTGTGTTCTCTCCAGCTCTTTTGCTGTCAGTGAATAAGAACCAGGGACCGATCACATAAGATTGCAAATGCGTCTCTCCTCGCGTCAAGAACAAGCACTAACACTGCAGGAATACAGGACAGAAGCTAAAGAGGCAAAGTCGTCACCAATATCATGAGCCGTTTACCTGAAGAACAGCTGCCGGCTCCCCTCGTGACGCGCGTTCCCGCAGCCGCTGCCGGTGCAAACGCTCACTGTGTCCGCCGGAGCCTAGAAAGAAAACAAGATGGTAGAGGACAAGGGAACGCTAGGGGAGGGAGGGAGCGCCAGAGGAACGGACGCGCTGTGGACCGGAGGGGGGAGCGCCAGGGGACGGAGCGCGCGGACCGGAGGGGGGAGCGCCAGGGGACGGAGCGCGCGGACCGGAGGGGGGAGCGCCAGGGGACGGAGGCGAAGGACCGGATTGGGGGAGCGCAGTGGTACGGAATGCGCCAGAGGAACGCCAGGAGGGTGGGAGCGCGCAGCGGACGGAGCCGCGAGGACCGGAAAGGGGGGGATCGCCAGTCGGACGGAGCGCGGAGGAACCGCGTGGGGGGCTGAGAGCCAAGCGGACGGAGCGCGAGGACCGGAGGGGGGAGCGCCAGCGGACGGAGCGCGAGACAGGAGGGGGAGCGCCCCATCGGAGGGAGCGCGTAGGGGACGGAGGGGGTCAGCGCCGGCAGCGGGGGGCGCTGAGGGACGGTGGGGGGGGAGCACGCCAGCGGAGGGAAGCGCCGAGGACGGAGGGGGGAGCAGCCAGCGGAGGGACCAGCAGAAGGACCGGAGGGGGGGCGAGCGCCAGCGTAGGGAGCGCGAGGACCGGGAGGGGGAGCGCCAGGAGGAGGCGAGCGCGAGGAACGGAGGGGGGTAGCCGCAGCGGAGGGGCGCCGAGGGACCGGTGGGAGGGGCGCCAGCGGAGCGGAAGCGCGAGGACCGGAGGGCGGGAGCGCCAGCGGACGGAGGCGCGAGGGACCGGAGGGTGGGGCGCCAGGGGATGGCGAGTGCGCGAGGGACGGAGGGGGGAGAGCCAGCGGAGGAGAGCGGCCACGAGGACTCGGAGGGGGGGAGGAGCGCAGCGGAGGGCGGAGCGCGAGGACGGAGGGCGCGTGCGCCAAGCGGATTGCGGTGAGGGTAATGCGCTGAGGACGAGGGGGGAGCGCCAGCGGAGGGAGCGCGAGGACCGGAGGGGGGAGCGCCAGCGGAGGGAGCGCGAGGATGGAGGGGGGGGAGCGACCAGCGGACGGAGCGATGGAGGACGGAGGGGGCCGGGCATGCGGGAGCGCCAGTGACGGAGGCGCGAGGACCGGAGAGGGGGGGAGCTCCAGCGGTAGCGAGCTGCGAGGACCGGAGCCTGAAGGGGGCTAGACGCCAGCGGACGGAGCGCAGAGGACACCGTGGGTGGGAGCGCCAAGCGGAAGGAGCGCGTGAGGACCGGAGGGGGAGGCCAGCAGGACGGAGCGCGCGGGAACGGGAGAGGGGGGGTGCGCAGGGGGACGGACTCCTCCAAGCTGCGTAGACGGAACCGGAGGGGGGGAGCGGCCTAGGGACGGATGTGGAGAGCGGCGGACCGGAGGGGGTGCCAGCGCCAGGGGACGGCGCGCGCGGACCCCGGAGAGGGGGAGCGCCAAGGGGACTCGGACAGCGCGCGCGGACCGGAGGGGGAGAGCCAGGGGACGGAGCGGCGCTGCGGACCGGATGGTCGGTGAGTCGCCCAGGGGACGGAGGAAGGAGCAGGACCCGGGGTAGGGGGAGCGCCAGGGGACGGAGCGCGCAGGTGACACGGAGGTGAGTGAAGCACGCCCAGGGGACGGAGGCCGCGCGGACCGGAGGGGGGGCGCCCCCCAAGGGGGGGGGGAGCGTTAACTGCCGCGCGGACGGAGTGGGGAGCGCCAGGGACGGACGCTCGCGCGGACCTGGAGGGGGCTGCGAGCGCACCAGGGGACGGAGGCGGCGCGGGACCGGAGGGGGGTAGCGACAGGGGACGCGACGCGCCCTGCGGACCGGAGGGGGGAGCGCCAGGGGAGGATTGCCGCAGCGGAAGGAGGGGGGAGCGCCAGGGGAGGAGTCGCGCGGACCCGGAGGGGGGGAGCGCTACCTGGGGGGGACGCGTGTAGCGCGCGGACCGCGAGGGGGGAGCGCCAGGGGGACGGAGCTGCGCGGACTCGGGAGGAGGGGGGGAGCGCCAGGGGACAGGAGCGCGCGGGGGATACGGAGGGGGGAGCGCACAGGGGGACGGAAGCGGCCGCGGGAAACCCCGACCGAGGGGGGTAGCGCCAGGGGACGGAGCGCACGCCGGACCCGGAGGGTGGGGTGCGCCAGGGGACGGGAAGCGCGGCGGCCGGCAGGGGGGGGGCACGCCAGGGGACGGAGCGCGCGGGAACGGAGGGGGGAGCGAAGGGGACGGAAGGCGCGCGGACCGGAGGAGAGGGAGCGCCACAGGGGATCGGATGCGGGCGGCGGGACCGGAAGGGGGGACGCGACCCAGGGGACGGAGCGCGCGGACCGGAGGGGGAGCGCCAGGGGGACGGAAGATGCGCGAGGACCGCCGATGGAGGAACGAGGCAGGGGACGGAGCGCCCCGGCCGGAGGGGGGGCCAGGGGACCCGGGGCGCGCGGACCGGGGGGGGGGCGCAGGGGGCGGAGCGCGCGGGGCGGAGGGGGGGGCCCAGGGAGGAGGGGGCCGGGGGGGGCCGGGGGGGGAGGGCCCGGGGCGGAAGGGCGACCCAGGGGGGGGCCAGGGGGCGGAGGGGCGCGGACCGGAGGGGGGGGCGAGGGGGACAGGCCGGCCGGAGGGGGGAGCCAGGGGGGAGGCCGGCCCCCAGGGGAGGCCAGGGGGAGGGCCAGGTGGAGGGGGGCCGGGGAGGGCGGCCGGTGGAGGGGGAGGGCCCGGGTGGGGGAGGGGGGAGGGCAGGGGGCGGGGGGGGGACCGGAGGGGAGGGGCCCGGGGGCGGGAGCGCGGACCGGGGGGGGCCGGGACGGGGGGGCGGCGGGCGGAGGGGGACGCCCGGGGGGGGCGGCCGGGGGGGAGGGGAGGGCCCCCGGGACGGAGCGACCCCAGAGAAAATCCTCGCCCTCCATTCCCTTCCTCTTTGGGCGTTTGCGCCCCTTTGGGTTCTTGTTGCGATGGGATTTTAGGACTGGACTTGAAGTAACCCGGATTTGACGGGATGTTTTTTCGGGTTCCCAAAGGGAGCTGCAAAATACAAAAGACGGTGAAAAAGCAAAACGGGGGGCGTCACGCAAAAGGGGAGAAAACCTTTTTGGGGGTTTTATTGGGATCCCCCCATTTGCCATAGTTGAAATCCTTTAAACATTCCCCTTTAAGGGTGTGATGGGGGAAACCCCTTTAAGGGCCTTACATTCAAGCCCCCTAGAGCCTCCAGCCTGCCGTACTGCTCGGCCCCCAGCCCCCGCCCCCGTACCTGCTCGGCCTCGCCCCGCCCCGTCCCCTTGCTCGGCCCCCCCAAAGCCCCGGCCCCTACCTGCTCGGCCTCCAGCCCTGACCGTACCTGTGGCCTCCGCCCCCGCCCGTCCCTGCTGGCCTCCAGCCCCCGCCCCGAATGCTCGGCCCCTGCAGCCCTGCCTCCTGTGGGCCCTCCAGCCCTGCCGTCCCTCCCGGCCCCCACCCTGCCGTACCTGTGGGCCCTCCAGCCTGCCCTACCTGTGGGCCCTCAGCCCTGACCGGACCTGCTCGGCCTGCAGCCCTGACCGTACCTGCTCGGCCTCCCCTGGGCCCGACCGCCTGCTCGGCCTCCCCCCTGCCCTTTACCTGCTCGGCTCCAGCCCGCCAACCTCCCGGGCCCTCCAGCCCGCCCTTTACCTGCCGGCCTCCCCCCTGACCTCCTGCTCGGCCTCAACCTTTGCCGTCCCCTGGGGCCTCCACCCCCTGCCGTACCTGCTGGCCCCCCCAGCCTCCCCCGTCCTGCTCGGCCTCCCAGCCCAACCGTACCTGCTCGGCCTCCAGCCCTGACCGTACCTGCTCGGCCTCCAGCCCTGACCGTACCTGCTCGGCCTCCGGGGCACGCTGCTGATGACCAATTACAATGACGTCTTCTTCGTTCTTCTTCTTCAATGTTTTCTTCCGTTCCAGCGCTTTCAGGTGTTTTGGGCCCCGTAAAACAAAGGGACGGCGTGAGCCGCCCCGGGACCAGGCCCCGGGGCCCCAGTGTGTCGTTCTGGGTAAAAGTGGTCGTGCAGAGCGGCTGGGGGGGGGCCCCCACTTCTTTAGCTTTGGGCCCGACACCCACTGGCCCCGCTCGGACCCCTTCATTGGAAACCTCGGAGTTTTTGTTTTGCATATAAAAATTTTTTTCAGTTGCGTGAATCAGGAGCTTTGTATTTTTTCATGGGAACAATGAGGGCCGAGTATGAGACTCGCTGACAACTGCACCGTGTGCACGAACCTCAATGCACCTCTGTGTCAGATCCTGGGAATCGGAGAGATAAATAAAAGGGGTGTTCTCACCATAGTGTTTCACAGAAACTATTATTCACAGGCAGCTTCAGGTCCCATATCTGTTTCTGGCTTGTGGGCAGTTCTAAGCTTCAGCTCCAACTCTGTTCAGGCTGTGGGTGGTTCTACAGCTTCAGGCTTCCATTATCTGTTCAGGTGTGGGCCCAGATCTACAGCTTCGACTCCCAATTCCTGTTCAGGATGTGGCGTGGTTCTACAGTTTAGGCCCCACTTGTTAGGTTGTGGGCGGTTCAACCAGTTTTCACGGTCCATATTTTTGTTCAGGCTGGGGCAGATCTACAGCTTCAGACACCACTTCTGTTCAGGATGTGGCGTGGTTTACAGCTTCAGGCCCCACTTCTGTTAGGTTGTGGGCGGTTTACAGTTTCGGCTCGAACTTCTGTTCAGACTGTGGGGGGGGTTTAACAGCTTAAGGCTCCCACTTCCTGTTCAGGCTGAATTGTAGTGCAACTATGCCCCGAATTACGTCCTGCACCGAAATACATCGTGTGAACATTCCCTGAGAGGGACATTGATGATGGAGGGCAGAAGAGTACAAAGACTCTTAAGTATGAAAAGTATGTTAGTAAGAAAGATAAACAAGCTCTTGTGCTGCTGACAAGACACAGCAGAATCCCAAATCACTATCCCGACCACTGCTAGAGCAGAGACAGAGGAGGTCGGTAACCTAGGGAAGCTTGTGTACACAAGCAGGACATAGAAGCTGCTTAACTCTGAAAGGAAGTGAAATCTTGAAGAGCAAATGATCTGGTAATAGTTTAATTTACCTCTTGCTCCCACTGTTCTACAGCCAGTGTGGTGAGAGCGCTCCTTTAAGGGGTTGTCGAATTGAGAGCATTTACTTCCCTAATCAGTAATTCTAAGGTCAGGATCACGTGATACAATCCCCATGAAGTCTGACTCTCATAGATTTGAATGGGCAGCCTGCCTCCCATCATAGACAGCGCTGACTATGAGGGTCCCCCGCTCTGTGCCGACCCCATCATGGAGAGCGCTGACTATGAGGGTCTCTCTGTGCCCCCCCATCCCCCATCATGGGATGAGGCTCTTCTCTGATATGAGGGTCCCACGCTCTGTATGCCCCCATCATGGAGAGCGCCTGACTATGGGGTCTCCCGCTCTGTGCGGCCCCATCATGGGGCGCAGATATGGAGGGTCTCCCGCTCTGTGCCGCCCATCATGGAGAGCGCTGACTATGAGGGTCTCTCTGTGCCCCCCCATCATGGAGAGCGCTGACTATGAGGGTTCCCGCTCGGCTCGCCGCCCCCATATGCGAGAGCGCTGACTATGAGGGTCTTCTGTCCCCCATCATGGAGAGCGTGATATGAGGGTCTCCTGCTCTGTGCCCCCATCATGGAGAGCGCTGACTATGAGGGTCTCCCGCTCTGTGCCTCCCCCATCATAGACAGCGCTGACTATGAGGGTCTCCCGCTCTGTGCCGCCCCCCATCATGGAGAGCGGGATTGGGGTCTCCGCTCTGTGCGGCCCATCATGGAGAGCGCTGGATATGAGGGTCTCCGCTTGTGCGGCCCCCTCATTGCGAGAGAGCGTGATATGAGGGTCTCCGTCTGTGCGGCCCCCATCCTGGGGAGCGTGACTATGAGGGTCTCGCTGCTCTGTGCAAACCCCCCCATTTGGGGAGAGCGCTGGGTATGAGGGTTCCGTCTGTGCCCCCCATCATGGGGGAGAGCGGCTCTCTCTGGACTATGAGGGTCTCTCGCTCTGTGCCCCCCATCATGGAGAGGCGCGGCTATGAGGGTCTCCGCTCTGTCCCCCCCATCATGTAGAGCGTCTTGTACTATGAGGGTCTCCGCCCCATCATGGAGAGTGCTGACTCGAGGGTCTCCGTCTGTGCCCCCCCCCCCCCATAATTGGACGAGCGTGACTATGAGGGTTCCCGCTCTGTGCCCCCCCATCATGGAGAGCGCTGACTATAGGGTTCCGCTCTCTCTGTGCTGGCCATCATGGAGAGCGCTGACTATGAGGGTCTCCCGCTCTGTGCCACCCCCCAGCCCGCCCCCATCATGTGAGAGCTGCTAGTGACTTATGGGTCTCCTCCGCTCTGTCGACCCCCACAACCCCCCTCATTGGAGAGCGCTGCTGTTGTCTGACTATGAGGGTCTCCCGCTCTGTGCTCCCCCCCATCATGGAGAGCGCTGACTATGAGGGTCTCCCGCTCTGTGCGGCCCCCCCCCATCATGGGAGCGATGACTATGCGGGTTCTTCTGTCTGTGCCTCCCCTATCATGGAGAGCGCTGACTATGAGGGTCTCCTGCTCTGTGCGGCCCCCATCATGGAGAGCGCTGACTATGAGGGTCTCCCGCTCTGTGCGGCCACCATCATGGAGAGCGCTGACTATGAGGGTCTCCCGCTCTGTGCCGTCCCCATCATGGAGAGCGCTGAGATGAGGTCTCTGCATCTGTGCGGATACATCATGGAGCGCGTCTGACTATGCGGGTCTCCCGCCCCCATCCATGGAGAGCGATTATATGAGGGGTCGTCCTGCTCTGTGCCCCCCCCCCCCCATCATGGAGAGCGCTGACTATGAGGGTCTCCTGCTCTGTGCGCCCTCACATGGAGGCACTGACTATGAGGGTTTCGCTCTGTGTGGCCCGCTCATGGAGAGCGATGACTGATGAGGGTGTTTTTCCTCCGCTCTGTTGCCCCCTCATGTAGAGAGCGCTGACTATGAGGGTCCTCCGCTCTGTCGCCCCCCCCCCCATCTTGGGAGCGCTCTGATATGAGGGTTCCCGCTCTGTGCCCCACCCCCATATGGAGAGCGCTCGATATGTGGGTCTCCCGTCTGTGCGCGTGCCCCCACATCATGGTTAGAGCGTGACTATGAGGGGGTCTCCCGCCTCTGTGTGGCCCATCATGGAGGCGCTCTGACTATGAGGGTCTCCCGCCCCAGCATGGAGAGGCTGACTCATGCGGGTCTCCGCTCTGTGACCTCCCCCATCATGGAGAGCGCTCTGACTATGAGGGTCTCCCGCTCTGTGCTGCCCCATCATGGAGAGTGCTGTGACTATGGGGGGCTCCTAGCTATGTGCACCCCCCCCATCATGTAGAGCGCTGACTATGAGGGTCTCCCGCTCTGTGCGGCCCCCATCATGGAGAGCGCTGACTATGAGGGTCTCCCGCTCGTGCCCCACCCATCATGGAGGCGCTCTCTCTCTTCTCTCTTGTTATGAGGGTTCACTCGCGCTCTGTGCGGCCCACATCATGAGGAGATCGATTCTTTGACTATGAGGGTTCTCCGCTCTGTGCCCCCCCCATCAAGGGCGAGCGGAGCGCCTCTCTTCTTTCTCTTCATTCTCCTTGATATGAGGGTCTCTCTGTGCCCCCCCCCATGTCATGCGTGCGCGCTGGACTATGAGGGTCTCCAGCTCTGTGCCGCCCCATCAGGGTGGAAGGAGCGCTATATGAGGGTCTCCGCTCTGATTGCCGCCCCCCTTCATGGAGAGCGCATGACTATGAGGGTCTCCGTCTGTGCCGCGCCATCTGGAGAGCGCTGACTATGAGGGTTCTCTCGTCTGTTTTGGCGGCACCCATCATGGGAGAGCGCTCTGATATGAGGGTCTCTGCTCTGTGCCCCCCCCCCCCCCCCCCCCCCCCCTCCCATCATGGAGAGAGTGATATGGAGGGTTCCGTCTGGGCGCGCCCATCATGGGAGAGCGCTGACTTATGAGGGTCTCCGCTCTGTGCATGCACTCCCCCCCCCCCATCTTGGAGAGCGCTATGAGGGTCTCCGCTCTGCTGTCCCCCCCGTCATGGACGAGCGTCTGAATGAGGGTCTCCGCCCGCTTCTGTGCGGCCCCATCATAGGAGAGAGAGCGCTCTTCTGAATATGCGGTCTCACGCTCTGTGACTCCCCCCCCCCCCCCATCATGGAGGCGCTATGAGGGTCTCCCGCTCTGTGCTCCCCCCCATCATGGGAGAGCGCCTGACTGTTGAGGGTTTTCTCCCGCACTGAGCCCCCCCCATTATGGAGAGCGTGATATGAGGGTCTCCCGCTCTGTGCCCCCCCATCATGGAGTGCGCTGTCTATGCGGGTCCCGCTCTGTGCCCCCCCCCCCATCATGGAGAGCGCTGACTATGAGGGTCTCCACTCTGTGCTCCCCATCATGGTGGAGCGTGTACATGAGGGCTCTCATGGCTCTGTGCTCCCTCCCCCCATCAGAGAGCGATGACTTGAGGGTCTCGTCTGTGCGGCCCCTCATGGAGAGCGGCTGCTGACTATGAGGGACTCCCGCTCTGTGCGGCCCCCAACATGGAGAGCGCTGACTATGCGGGTCTCCCGCTCTTGTGCGGTACCCCATTTCATGGAGAGCGCTGACTATGAGGGTCTCCCGCTCTGTGCCCCCCCCTCCTCCCATCATGGAGAGCGCGGACTATGAGGGTCTCCCGCTCTGTGCCGCCCCCATCATGGAGAGCGCTGACTATGAGGGTCTCCCGCTCTGTGCGGCCCCCATCATGGAGAGCGCTGACTATGAGGTCTCCGCTCTGTGCCCCCATCATGGAGAGCGTGACTATGGAGGGTCTCCGCTCTGTGCGGCCCCCATCATGGAGAGGCTGACTTTGAGGGTTACCGCTCTGTGCACCCCCCTCACCCCCCCATAATGGAGAGTTGAGCGGTCCGTCCTCTGAGGGTTCCTGCTCTGTGCCCCCCCCAACACTGCGAGACGCGTCTGATATGAGGGTCTCCTGCTCTGTTTTTCTTCTCCCCCCCCATCATGGAGAGCGTCTGATATGGAGGGTTCCTGCCCCCTCTGTTGCCCCCCCCCCATCTTGGACGCGCTGATATGAGGGTCTCTGTCGGTGCAGCCCCATCATGGAGGCGGATATGTGGGTCTCCTGGTCTGTGCCCCCCCCCCCATCATGGTGGATGGTGCGCTGTGCTCTGCTTTTCTCTTGACTATGAGGGTCTCCGCTTTGTGCGGCCCACCATCATGGAGAGGAGAGCCTTTGGACTATGAGGGTTTCTTTTCGGTTTTTTTTTTTTTTATGAGGTTCTATTTTTCTCTTGCTCTGTTGCCCCCCCACCCTGCATCGGACGAGCGCTGACTATGAGGGTCCCGCTCTGTTAGTACTCCAACATTCATGGAGAGCGCTGACTATGAGGGTCTCCCGCTCTGTGCCCCCCCATCATGGAGAGCGTTACCTGAAGAATTGTTTCCCGCATCCTCTGACGAAATGGTTATTGCAGCCGAACGCCACACACGTCATGGGCATCGTTGCCGGCCCGGAGCGCCTGTTACAGGAGGGAGAGAGAAGACACAATGTAACGCCACCGCAGCTGTGAGAGGACGAGTGTATATGCCGGAGGATGAGGGGACAAGACACGATCTATAAGTGGATGGAGAGTATATACAATGTAACGCCACCGCAGCTGTGGTGGAGGAGGAGTGTTATATTGCAGGAGGATGAGGGACAAACACGATCTAAAAAGTGGATGGACGAGTAGTATATACAATGTAACGCCACCGCAGCTGTGAGAGGACGAGTGTATGTGCTGGAGGATGAGGGGAGAGGGACGGCGGTCGCGGGCGTCCTGTATCGGGATAGAGTGTTCTGGTCCACGAGGTTTATGGGGGCGGTTATTAGAGGGGGTGTCTGCATGTAACGGGCGGGGCCTCCTCCCATCTGAATGACCTCTGAGGTCCCCTCCTTACATTATGTTTCGTTTTTTGGCGGCCGGACGACCCCTCTAATGTTCTGCGCAGACATTGGAGTCCGTTTTCCACTTCTATACATTTTTTGTAACCAGGCGGAGCTTAACAGAGGGGGCGTGGCCTCAGATTTACGATAATCAATACCAGAAATTCCGGTAAATTCGCGCCGTTGGAGCCCCCCGGTGTCTGCGGTCTTGGCCTCGCCCTGCAGGTTAAAGGCGGAAAATGCGGATATTTATCAGAAATCCTTGCGGTCCTTGCGGTTTGTTTTTTTGATTCTTTTGTTGTTTGTTTGTTTTTTTGGGGTGAAATTTGTTGCAGAATCGTTGAGCTCAGTTACTGGACCGGAGCTTTCATTCATCAAACCTCCCAGACAAGTTGGCAGGTAGTGACGGGGAAGGAAACAGGAAGCCCCAAATCTGGAGCCTAAAACCACAAATGTTCTCCAATCCCGACCCAGTCCGACCCCGGACTCCCGTTTTGACACTGGATCCCCAATTGTGGCAAAAAAAAGACTACAACTCCTAACTGGATTTCCCCCAAATTGTGGGGCAAAACAAAAATACAAAAAAAAAAAAACTAAAAACTCTAGCATTTTTTGCCCCCTGCACAGCACTGTGTAGATTATTATCAGATACAAGTAAATTCCTGCTCGTTATAATAAGGAATAACCACAATACAGGGAATATCAGAGAAGAGTCCGGCGCCGCTGCTAAAGAGTCCGGCCCCTGCCTACCAGCAAGATGGCGGCCGGGGCCCGGACCGGCGACACTTCCTGCCCGGGCTGCCGGCCGGAATAGCTCTTACCCCGGGCAGTCTAGCCGCTCGGGAGCAGGTGTCGGGGATCAGCAGTGGGAGATTCTCACTATGGGGGGCGTACACATTCGGGGTGTGACAGAAAATAACGGGGCAGTGAGGGGGGGCAGCCCTGGATGTGGGCGGGGCCCCTGAAACAGTGAGTGGGGCAGCCGGGGTGTGGGGGGGCCCCTGGGCAATGGGGCGGGCACCCCGGAGGTGAGCGGAGTCCAGTAGGCTTCACACTCCTGGAGGTAGGCGGGGCCTTGCAGGCAGTTACCAGGGCAGCCCTGAAGGTGGGCGGGGGTATTGCAGGCAGTGGGCGGAGCAGTCATGGAGGCGGGCGGTACAGTCAAGTAGGTGGGCGGGGTCAGATAGGCAGTAGGCGTGGCCCCACCGGAGGTGGGGGGGGCCCCGGGGCATGAGGAGGTGCGGCATCGCGCGGGGTCGTGTGGGAGCGGGGGAAGGGGGCGGGTCAGACATGGACGACGAGGAGGAGACGTATCGACTGTGGAAGATCCGCAAAACCATCATGCAGGTAACGGAGGACAGAAGAGGGGAGCGCGGAGCCGGGTATAGAGGAGAGGGGAGCGCGGTGCCGGGTATAGAGGAGAGGGGAGCGCGGAGCCGGGTATAGAGGAGAGGGGAGCGCGGTGCCGGGTATAGAGGAGAGGGGAGCGCGGTGCCGGGTATAGAGGAGCGCGGTGCCGGGTATAGAGGAGAGGGGAGCGCGGAGCCGGGTATGAGGAGAGGGGAGCGCGGTGCCGGGTAAAGAGGAGAGGGGAGCGCGGTGCCGGGTATGAGGAGAGGGGAGCGCGGTGCCGAGTATAGAGGGGAGCGCGGTGCCGAGTATAGAGGAGAGGGGAGGCGGGGCCCAGGGAGGGGGAGCGCGGTGCCGGTATGAGGAGAGGGGAGCGCGGGGGGGGGTATAAGGGGGGAGGGAGCGCGGGGCCAATAAGGGGGGAAGGGGGGGAGCGCGGGGAAATTTGAGGAGAGGGAGCGCGGTGCCGAATATAGAGGAGAGGGGAGCGCGGTGCCGAGTATAGAGGAGAGGGGAGCGCGGTGCCGACTATAGAGGAGAGGGGAGCGCGGTGCCGAATATAGAGGAGAGGGGAGCGCGGTGCCGAATATAGAGGAGAGGGGAGCGCGGTGCCGAATATAGAGGAGAGGGGAGCGCGGTGCCGAATATAGAGGAGAGGGGAGCGCGGTGCCGGGTATAGAGGAGAGGGGAGCGCGGTGCCGGGTATAGAGGAGAGGGGAGCGCGGTGCCGGGTATAGAGGAGAGGGGAGCGCGGTGCCGGGTATAGAGGAGAGGGGAGCGCGGTGCGGGGTATAGGGAGAGGGGGGGCGGGGGCCGGGTTAGAGGAGAGGGGAGGGGCCGGGCCGGTATAGAGGAGAGGGGAGCGCGGTGCCGAATATAGAGGAGAGGGGAGCGCGGTGCCGAATATAGAGGAGAGGGGAGCGCGGTGCCGAATATAGAGGCGAGGGGAGCGCGGGGGGCCGAATTTAAAAGGAGAGGGGCGCGGGGCCGAATAAGGGAGAGGGGAGCGCGGTGCCGTGTATAGTGGAGAGGGGAGCGCGGTGCCGAATATAGAGGAGAGGGGAGCGCGGTGCCGAATAGGGAGAGGGGGAGGGGGGTGGAATTAAGGAGAGGGGACGCGGGGCCGGAATATAAGGAGAGGGGAGCGCGGGGCCGAATATGAGGAGAGGGGAGCGCGGGCCCAATATAGAGGGAGAGGGGGGGAGCGCGGGCCGAATTTTTGAGGGGAGGGGAGCGCGGTGGAAAATAGAGGAAGGGGGGCGCGGGGGCCCAATATAGAGGGAAAGGGGGAGGCGGGGGTGCCGAATATAGAGGAGAGGGGAGCGCGGTGCCGAATATAGGGAGGGGAGCGCGGGGGGGCCGGGGAAAAAAAAAAGGGGAGGGGGGGGGCGGTGCCGAATAAAGGAGAGGGGAGGCGGGGGGCCCAATATAGAGGAGAGGGGAGCGCGGGGGGGCCCAATATAGAGGAGAGGGGGGCCGGGGCCCCAATATAGGGGAGAGGGGGGCCCCGGGGGAAAATAGGGGAGAGGGGAGCGCGGTGCCGAATATAGGGGAGGGGGGGAGGGGGGCCGAATATAGGGGGAAAAGGGGGGGGCGCGGGCGAGATAGGGGAGAGGGGAGCGCGGTGCCGAGTATAGGGGAGAGGGGGGCGGGTGCCCAGATAGGGGAGGGGGAGGCGGGGCCGGGGTTTTGGGAGAGGGGAGCGCGGTGCCGGGTATAGGGGAGAGGGGAGCGCGGTGCCCGGGGTTTTAAAAGGGGGGGGAGGCGGGGCCGGGGTTAGAGGAGAGGGGGGGGCGCGGTGCCGGGTTTTGAGGGGGAGGGGAGCGCGGGCGGGTATAGAGGAGGGGGGGCGCCGGTGCCCGGGTATAGAGGGAGGGGGAGCGCGGTGCCGAGTTAGAGGGAGGGGAGGCGGTTGCCCAATAAGGGAGGGGGAGGCGCGGGGGGTGCCGAATATAGAGGAGAGGGGAGCGCGGTGCCGAATATAGAGGAGAGGGGGCGGGGGCCGAATATAAGGGGGGGGGAGGGGGGGGCCAAAATAGAGGAAGGGGGGGGGCCGGTGGGCCCGAATATAGGGAGGGGGGAAGGGGGCGGGGGGGCGGGGGATAGAGGAGAGGGGGCGCGGTGCCGGGTTTGAGGGAGGGGGGGCGGGGGGCCGGGTATAGAGGAGAGGGGAGCGCGGTGCCGGGTATAGAGGAGAGGGGGGGCGTGCGGGTATAGAGGAGAGGGGAGGCGGGTGGGGGGGTATAGAGGAGGGGGAGCGCGGTGCCGGGTAGAGGAGAGGGGAGCGCGGTGCGGGTAAAGGGGGGGGGGGGGCGCGGTTTCCGGTTAGAGGAGGGGGAGCGCGGGGGGGCGGGTATAGGGAGGGGGGGAGCGCGGGGGGCCGGGTATAGAGGAGAGGGGAGCGCGGTGCCGGGGATAGAGGAGGAGGGGGCGCGGGGCCCCGGTGTAGAGGGGGAGGGGAGCGCGGTGCGCCCGGGTGTAGAGGGGGAGGGGAGCGCGGTGCGCCCGGGTGTAGAGGGGGAGGGGAGCGCGGTGCGCCCGGGTGTAGAGGGGGGGGGGGGGAGCCCCGGTGCGCCCGGGTTTTTGAGGGGGGGGGGGGTCGCCCCGGGGGTAGAGGGGGGAGGGGGGGGGCGCGCGGTGCGCCCGGGTGTAGAGGGGGGGGGGGGCGCGGGCGCCCGGGTGTTTAGAGGGGGGGGGAGCGCGGGCGCGGGTTTTAGAGGGGGAGGGAGGCGGTGCGCCGGGTGAGAGGGGGGGGGGTTTGGGGGCCGTGCGCCCGGGTTTTAAGGGGGTGGGGGGCGCGGTGCGCCCCCGGGGGTGAGGGGGAGGGGGGGCCCGGTTTCGCCCGGGGTGTAGAGGGGGAGGGGGAGGGGGGTGCGCCCGGGTGTGAGGGGGGGGGGAGCGCGGTGCGCCCGGGTTTTTAGAGGGGGAGGGGAGGGGGTGCGCCCGGGTGTAGAGGGGGAGGGGAGCGCGGTGGGGCCGGGTGTGAGGGGGGGGGGAGGCGGTGCGCCCGGGGGTAGAGGGGGAGGGGAGCGCGGTGCGCCCGGGTGTAGGGGGGAGGGGGGCGCCGGGGCGTAGGGGTGTAGAGGGGAGGAGGGGGGCGCCGGGGCGCCGGGGTGTAGAGGGGAGGAGGGGGGCGCCGGGGCGGAGGGGTGGAGAGGGGAGGAGGGGGGCGCCGGGGCGTAGGGGTGTAGAGGGGAGGAGGTGGGCGCCGGGGCGCAGGGGTTTTAGAGGGGGGGGAGGGGGGCGCCGGGGCGTAGGGGTGTAGAGGGGAAAGGGGGCGCGGGGGGTAGGGGTTTTAGAGGAGGAGGGGGGGGGCCGGGGCAGGGGGGGGTAGAGGGGGGGAGGGGGGGGGCGGGGGGGTAGGGGGGTGTAGGGGGAGGAGGGGGGCGCCGGGGCGTAGGGGGGTAGAGGGGAGGAGGGGGGGCGCCGGGGCGTAGGGGTGTAGAGGGGAGGAGGGGGGGCGGGGCGTGGGGGGGAAAGGGAGCGGGGGGTGTGCCCGGGGGGGTTTTTGTAGAGGGAGGAGGGGGGGCGGGCCCGGGGTTAGAGGGGGGGAGGGGGGCGCCCGGGGGGGGGGCGGGGGGCGCCGGGGTAAGGGGGGGGGGGCGCCGGGGGAAAAGGGGAGGGGGGTGGGGCCGGGGTATAGGGGAGAAGGGGGGGGAAGGGGGGGCGCCGGGGTATAGGGGAGACGGGGGGCGCCGGGGTATCGGGGAGACGGGGGGCGCCGGGGGATAGGGGAGAAGGGGGGAGACGGGGGGCGCCCGGGCACAGGGGAGAGGCCGCTCATGCACTTTTGTGAGAGTTACGGAAACAACTTCTGGACTCACAGATCCCCAGCATCTATAGGGGTCACGGGTCCCTGGGGGCGGCTGGCGGGTCCCTGTGGGCGGGGGCGGCTGGCGGGTCCCTGTGGGGGGGGGCGGTGGGGGGGGTCCCTGTGGGGGGGGGCGGCTGGGGGTCCCTGTGGGGGGGGCGGCTGGGGGTCCCTGTGGGCGGCTGGCGGGTCCCTCCATTAGGGCCGGTTGTTTGTTCCCCCTCATCGATTCCCCTCCCGGTTCCCGTCGCCCGACCCCCGGGTACCTGGTGACACAGGACGAGTTGGATCAGACGTTGGATGAATTCAAGGCGCAGTTTGGGGACAAGCCGAGTGAGGGGCGGCCGCGGCGCACGGACCTCACCGTGCTGGTGGCCCACAACGATGACCCCACCGACCAGATGTTTGTGTTCTTCCCTGGTGAGCGCCGGGGCCCGCGGTGGGGGGGGGGGGGGGGCGCTGCCTTTGCGTCTTTGTAACGTCTTTGTCTCTTATGAATTTTCAGAGGGAAACCAAAAAAAAATCGGGATCAAATA
>JAODAL010038808.1:0-38751 GCA_025379985.1 Phyllomedusa bahiana
ATGCTGGGCAAAAGAGGGGAAAGGTGGCTAAAAATTCCAAAGATTTTCCCTAATTATCACAGGGGAATTTAGGGGGGCGGAACAAAAACACCAAAAATAATGAAAAAAGGCAGGGAAATATGCGACTTAAAAGAACTATGAAAGGGCCCTTTCCCCGTGTCCTTTTGGCCTTAATTTTAGAAAAAATGCCCGCCCAACTAATGGAATAGAAACCCCCCTAGCGAAAATTTTGTAAAAGTCGGAGTGGTATGCCCGGGAAAAAACCATGGTCGATTAAAGAGGGGAAACCCAGTCGGGGATCATATGGTTCCCTGAAGGCACACTATCTCACACCTTTGCGATTTCAAAAAATTTGAAAACTTTGCCCCTCTTGATGGGGTTTTTTTAAAAGCCCTCAGCCGTTCCATTTTTAACAGAGAGATTACTTTTGCCGCCATTTGTTGTAATAGAAAAGAGGGGGGCCAAAAGGGACAACTGTTTTTCCCTTTGGGAAAACTGATGGCATGGGGTTTGAGAAAACACCCAGAGCAAAAAACCAAAGGGAATTCCTTTGTAAAAAAGTGCAATCAGATGGCAGACAAAAAAACCCCCCAAAAAAACCCCCCAAACCCCAAACCCACTTTCCCCAGAGAAAATTTCGAAGTTTTGGGGAAATTCCCCAAAACATTCCCAAAACCCATGTTTGGAAACAAATTGAAAAAACCCTTTCCTAAAAAACAACAAGGGTGAGGGGGGCCAGGGGTCCCCTAAAATAGGGTTTTAAGGCCCCAGAATTCACCTAGCTATAGTCCCTGAACATTTTTAGACTAAACCTTTTAAAATAACACATTGCATAGGTAAGGGAGTGGTTAACCCTCAGAAAAGGCAATATTTTATGAAAAGGGAAAAAAAAAGGGAAAGGAAGAGGAGAAAAGGGAAAGGGGGGAAAAAAAGGGGAGAGGGGGGAAGGGTGAGAAAAAGGAAAGAAAAAGGGGAGGGGGGAGGGGAAAGAAAAAGGGAAAAAAAAAAAAATAGGAGAAAGAAAGAAGAAAAAATCAGTCAACCAAGATTATGTTTTGAATCATATTGTAAAAAACTGTAACCCTGGAGAGTCACTCCCCCAAAGGGGGTAACCCACTTTTCAATGGGCTGCTGGGTTTGGGGGGAACCCCCCCCTTGCTAGCGGTCGGGAATCCAGCCAGTCCAAAGTCTCCGGGGGGGTGTTGAAAAAAGAAAGCCCTTGTTATTTTGAGATCACTTTAACTTAGTTAGCGTTTTTTAAAAATTACTTTCCCCCCGGGTTTTTCTGCTTCGCCTTTAAAAAAAATGCCCCTTTTTTTTTGGATTTCAAAAGAAATCAGGATACAAAAGGACCTTGGCGTTACCCATACCTATGGGGCCTTTTTCCCCCGGTGAGTCAAAGGGGGGAAAAAATAGCGTCTCTGCCCCTGTTTTCAAAAATTTGAAAATGAACTTGCCCGGGGGACCCCCGGGGGGGGGGAAGGTTTGGGGTGGTTTCCTGGGGGCCCCCTTTTCTACCGAAAAACCATCACGGAGAATTTGCCCCCTGCCAAACTTTAAGATTAGAAAATTTTTCCCCAAGGGAAAGTTTCGGGGGGGAGGGTTTTTTCCGACCCTTTTTGGGAGCCAAAAAAAAAATGCAGGTTTACATTTTACGAAATCTATTTTTTTTGGTCATCCAGATTTTGGGGGAGCCTAGAGCTGTGCCGTTCAGCGCCCTCAACCCCGACGGGCCAAGGGGAAGTTTTGATCTTCCAATTTACTAACCTGGGGTTCTACCTCCATTATTTCCCCCCTTTAAATTTTTTTGTCCTTCCCATGCCTTTTAACAAGGTTATATCCACTTTAAATTTCTTCGTTTTCGAAGTTGGGGGTTGGTTTGGCAAGTGTGAATGGAAAGGGGAGAACTCTCGGGGTTTTCCCGGGTTTTTTAAAGACTCATTGTCGGGGATTCTAGGGGGGGACCCCCGGGTTTTATATCTGAAGGTGATCAGAGACATTTTTCGGCGGTGCATTCAGATCGGGGTTTATTTATCTAGTTTCCCCCAATGCCTTAAAGGGGAAGGGTTTTGGGCCCGGTCCCAAAACTCTATTTCTTAAGCATTTTGCCGGAAAGAGCCGAATATTTAAAAAGGGGCGGGGAAAAAAGGGATATATGCTGGGAGGGCCGCAGCACAATGGGGACCCCCCAGACTCAGGGAAGTAAATTGCGGAGCTAAATTTACATCTCAGAAGCTTCGGTTCATGTCCGGGCCCCAAAATTATTGGGTTTAAACAAAACCCAAACAAACAATGATATTTTTACCTTCCCCGACGTTGGCCAACTGTTACACCAACAGAAGTGTGGGGGGTAGTTTTGGTGACACAGCCCCCAGGGGTTTATTGCAGAGCCTTTTAAGGGGCCGCCCAAAAGACCCCAATATCAGTCAAAACATGTGGGGCGGTTTCCAGTAACCCAGAACAGCAGCTGAGGTCCAGGAAATAGGTGGTATACTAACGGCCTAGGCTGGTAGCCAGAGGGTGCAGCAGGTCCTGATATTTAAAAAAGGGTTTTGGGATTGAAATTTTCCGAGGCACACCCAAGCACCCAAGGAAAATTTCACAGGCCCCAGACACCAAAAAAATCCCGGATGTTTGTTGCGGCTCCCTTAAGACCCCCACAGGATGGCAGCGATCCACTCTGATATTGGGGGGAAGGGGAAAAAATATATTAGGCCCTGCTAGATGCAGCCATGGGCCCTACTATGAAAAGGGGGATATAAACATTTAAACCCCCTTAAAAGGGTTCTAAATTGGGGGTATTTTGGGCCACGGGTTCGGGGGCACCTCCTAAAGTACACGGAAATGTAATGGCGGAGCCCGGGTGAACACGGGTGACCCACAGGGGGAAAAAAAACCTCGCCCATGAGTGGAGGGGATCAGCCGTGCGATAGAAAAACCCCCAGTTTTTACACTGGGGCTATAAAAACCGCGGTTTTTGCGGGGTACCAGGGTCCCTTTTTGCTCGGGGTTTGTTTCCGGGGTTTGCCCCCCCCGTTCTGTTTTCCCCAGTGTTGCCATTGTCCCCCGTTTTCCCTAGCGCACACTTCTGGGGGTTTAAACGTGCAAAGGGTCAGCAAGAGGGCGGGTCCAGGTCCACACACGGGCCCGGGCCTCACTAGTTGCGGGTGGCCCCGTGCTGGGGGGCCCGGGGACGGGGTTTTCTAAAAACGCCCCGCCCCAAATGCCCATCTTTTTCCCCCAAAGGGGGAAATTGCAAATTTCTTGCAGGATAAAAGAGGATTTCAGGTTATAGGGTGTTGGGGAAGCAGGGGGGCCCCCTTGTCCCACACTTTACTCTTTCAGCAGTTTGGGGGCCCCCCCCCCAAAAAACCGGGGGCCATTTAAAGCTAGCTCCGATCCCCAGGGGGCCCCGTTTCCTGGAGTCCCCAATCACGTGATTTACTGTAGTGACATTTCCGTTTTTTCCCGGGGTCACAGAGAGGGGAAGCGCCCAAGGGCAACCCCCAACCTCTTAGTTCCAAAAGGAAATTCGCTGGCAACAAGAACCTACTACAGCGCATTTTTCCCAGGTATTGGAATTTTTTTTATCCCTTCCAAATATACGTGTATAACATTTTCAATGGCTACGAAAAAAACCCCCAATGAAGAATGTTATAGAGGCAGAAAAAAGCTGCTAAAATATTTCATTTATGCTGTTTTGGGGGTAATATAATACAGTCGGGGAAACCCGGTTAAAAAAGATATATTTTAAAGGACATTAACTATATCTGTCCTGTCCCGCATATGACCTTTAAAACCGTCAACCCACAGTTTAAAAAATTTGCTGGGAAAAAGGGAAAATCTTTGAAACCACCCATTTTGGGTTAAACTGGCCCTTTGTTTAATATCTGTCCTGACCGCAGAATGCCCATTAAACCTGTCGGACCCAAATTTAAAAAATTGCCAAAAAAAAGGAGCCCTTTAAACCACCTTTTTAGTTTCATGGCCCCTTTGGGACTATCCCTTTCCCGGGGTTCCACAGCTTTTGACCCCCAAAAAACCTGCAGGGGAACCCCCAAAATTTTTAAAAATTTTGCCGGAAAATAGGAGTTTTTAAAACCAAACCTTTTTTATTTGAACTGGAAATTGACTAAAACCTTCCTTTTACCGCAGAATGACCATTAAACCTGCCCTGACCCCACAGATTTAAAAAAGTGCCGAAAAAAAGGGACCCTTAAACCAAACCTTTTTATTTTTGAATTTGGACTTTAAATATATTGTCCTGTACCGCAGAATAAAACCCTTTTAAATCTGTTGACCCCAGTTTAAAAAAGGGGCAAGAAAAAAGAGTCTTTCAACCCCCCATTTTAGTTGAACTGGCCCATTGACTATATCTGTCCTGAAACCCAGAATGACCTTTTCCCCCTTTGTCTGACCCCACTTTTAAAAAAGGGTGCAAGAAAAGGAGTCTTTCAACCACCTTTTCAGTTAAAACTGGACTTTTAAACTAGCCCTGTCCTGTCCCCACAGCATGCCCCCCTAAACCTGTTTGCCCCCACAGATCACAAAGGGCAAAAAGTTTTTTTGTTAAAAAAATGACTTCATTTAGTATTTTTTTTTGGTAAACTGACTTTTTGCTTCAGAATTTTTTAGGGAAGTTTTTTTTTTAATAGTTTTACATTATTATCATTTGTTTTTTTTTTAAATTTTGTGATAACATACAACAAACCCCCCTCCCTGCAGTATTTAAAAGGGGTATTTTTTAAAATTGTAGATGTTTTAAATTCGTTCCGCACACCCCAAAAAGTAATAAAAAGTCCAAATTCACCCCCAAAAAAATTTTCTTAGTTGAAAAAGACATTTCCCCACCCTGGCTTCTGGGAAGGATTCAGAAGCCCAATTCAATGGTTTTCTTTTTTTTCCTCCAAATCCTTCTTCTTTGATTGGGGAAACAGACTCCCCTGGAGATCAAATGATCGACTCCATAAGAAACCCTCCACCCCAGTAAATTTTAAGCCTAAAATTTTCCCAATTTGTGTCTGGGCCCTGGAAATTTATTTTAACCTCACAGAAATCACCTTTTTCTAAATCTTATTTTTTAAAAAAAATTTGGGAAACTCTCTGATTGCCCCCAACGGTGAGAGCCAGTGCTGCCTCAGCCATTCCGTTAACACCCCAGAAATTTCCCGCTGCCCGGGCCAAAACTTACAGTGGGGTTTCGGGAGGGGCCCAGGCACGTCTGCATCTATTAAAAAACGCAGGTTCAGCTTCCCGGGCCCCGGGGTTACAGTGGGTGCGGTGGTTTTTAGAGCCCCCTGGGGCTGTTTATCTAATTAACACGGGAAAAAAAAAAACCCTTTTACGCCGGCAACGAAACAGTCCCTGCGAACAGAGTGCGGAAAACGGAAGTGTGAAGTAAAACCCCCAGCCTTCCTAGTACAAAAGTCAAGACCTGGGTTTGGGGCTTCCCCCCCCGTATGATGCGGAAAACCCAAATTTAAACTTCCCCTTGGGAAAAGCTGGTGGTTTACGTTCCCATTCCCCCCGGTGCCCTTTTTCTTGGTAATTTTTTTTTCTCCGTTTTACCCCAACATCTTTAAAGGGAAAGGGGCCCCCTGTATTTGTTCTCTGTCCGTGAAACCCCTCCCCCATGTCCTTGAATAACCCCCCTCTTGGGCAAGTTTTCCTGTACCTTTTCCCCTTTTTCAATTCAAGGAAAATTTTTTTAAAAGCTATTTTGGAAATCAAGTTTTTTTGTAGTTTCATTCTAGAAAAACACTTTTTTAAAAAAAAGGATGGAATCCCAAACCCTGTCTTTGTTTCTCTTTTTTTTAATTTTTTAAATGGGTTTTTCTCAATAAAAGGGATTGCTAGGGTATGTTAAAAAAACTTGCAAAAACAATTTATTTTGCAAATTGTTTTCCATTTTCATTCCTACCCATTCCCGTTTCGGACACAAAACCCTCACCCTTGGCCACTCTTGGGAAAAAATGGAAAGAAGGGAAAAGCTGTTAGAAACCCAAAATTTTTTTTCAATAGGACCTTGTCTAGCTTCATTTTACAGCAAAAGGGCCCCCCAAAAAATTCCAAAAAAGACCCTTTAGCCCCCTTTTTTTTAAATTGTGAAGAAAAAATGTCTTTAGAAATAACATTATTTTTAAATAGGGGCCCGTAGGTTTTAGCTGCTGTCACAGCAAAAGCCCCCAAAAATTCAAAAAAATGACCCCTTTACCACTTTTTTTCAATTTGAATAACAAAAAAAGTTGTTTGAAACAAAAATTTTTTTGAAAGGGCCCGTATTTTTGCTGCATTTCAAAGCCAAACCCAATTTAAAAAAAAAAACTAAAAAATGACTTTTTCACCATGTTTAAAAAATTTGAGGGGGGAAAAAAGCCACTTGAAGGGCCCCATTTCGTTCCAAAGGACCCTTTTTTCTAGTGTATCTCCAAAGCACCATGACCCCAAAAAAATTTTAAAAAATTTCTTCTCATCCTGTTTTAAAAAATTTGAGGGAAAAGCCACTTAGAAAAACCCCATTTTGTTTCCCAAAGGGAAAAAGATTTCTAACTTAACTCACAGGGACCATGACCCCAAAAAATTAAAAAAAAATAACTTGTCAGCCACTGTTAAAAAAAGGAGGGGGAAAAAATGGGCCCCTTAAAAAGGGCCCCATTTCTGTTTCCAAAAAGGGCCTTTATTCTAGCTGTACTCACGCAAACCACCCCAAAAAAAATTTTGGGAAAAAATTTTCCCCCTTTAGCCAGGGTTAAAAAAATTTTGAGGGAGGGAAATGCCCCTTAAAAAAGCCCCATTTCTGTTTCCCAAAAGGGCCATGATTTTAGCTTATCTCACAAACAACATGACCCCCAAAAACCCCTTAAAAATGCGAAAAAAAAATTTTAAAGATGAAGTGAGTAAATGGAATACAGTTTTTTCATGAAACCTTTGGGGTTTTTTACAGCCTTCAAACCCCAAAACCAGCAAAATAACTTTTGGGAACTGAGAAAAAAAATTTCAGTAAGAAAATTTTCATTTTAAAAAAAAGTTTTTAAAAAATGCCATTTCCTTTTGAAAAGGAATGTGAAGTAACCCGGGGAAATAATCCCGGGGACCTCGGCAATTGGGGCCACAAAAATCATCAAGAACCGTGCCTGATTCATTTTGATGAAAGTTTAAACGAAACCACATTATCTGGGAAAAACCAGCGTTTGTTTTGGGAATGATCCCCCTTTGTTTTGCTAAGGTCCGCTCAAAAAGCCCCCTGGTGCTGGGAAAGACAACAAACCCCTATGGCCCTGGCAGCGAACTGGGCCCCATTCTCTTTTGGATACCCCGAAGTCTATTGGGGGCCCAACAAACAAAAAAAATTGGTGTTGAACGCGATGTTTTGCACCCTGAATTTAACTGGTTTTGGTTGTGTTGGGAAAGAAAGCCCTGCATTGCATGGGATTGGTGAGGGGGGTAAATAAAGATTGCCCCGAGGTCACCCATTGGCTCTGCCCCCCCCTTGCCCGCTGTTTCCGCAAAGGCTACTTGGGACTCTACCCGCTGTCACGCGCTGACGTTGTTTCCCCCGTGACCCTTTGAAAAAGCGTGGACAAACCAAGCAATCAAGTGAGGATGGGGCCTTGTTTTCCAAGCCTCCCGGGTCCAGGGGCACTAGCAAACTCCCTTTCCCATCTTTTTTGCTCCGCCCCCAAAATTTACACCAACCCCTTTCCAAGGCAGGGACGTCGGGAACGTCGGGGTCTAGGGAAAACCCCCTCCTCCTCCCCCCGCTTTTCCCCCGGGACCCGCTTAAAAACAGCCCCGGGCCCTTTCCTCAATGATGCACCCCCGGGGAGCTGAGGTGGGTGCCCCTTTCACTACCCTGGAACCCCCCAAACCACGCCAATAAAACCCATTAAAAAATTTAGAAAAATGTCGGGCCTTGTGGGGTTCGACGGGAAAAGGGTCCGGTTTTTCCCCCATATGTGTCCATCTCCCCCCTCCGTCGCTGGCCGGGGCCCATGGGTTTTTAGCGGGGTCCAACGATTTCCCAAAATAAAAATCACCACAATGGGTTTATGCTGACAAGGGAATTTTCCCCCACTGACCCTTCTGGGGGTTTTTCCTCAAATGGCAAGGATGTTTAAGAGCTCTTTTAACCCTGCCTCCACTCTCGATTGGGTCCCAACCCCCCTGAGGCCGCACCGCTGCTTTGTTCAGGGCCCCTGTGTCCCCTTGTACTGCGTAAAAGGCATTTTCCTTTCTGCCACAACGTGGAGCATTTGGAGGGTTTGGGAAATTTCCCGTGTGTTTCCACGTCAACAATGAGCGGGTTTTTACGGGGAGGGGCCCACGCGCCGAACCAGGCGGGGCTGAAGCAGGGGGGGCGAACGGCCGGGGGGTTTCGGGAAATCAACCTCGAGCCTTCCCCAGCAGGAAGTCCAGACCCGGGGGAGCGGGTTTAGAAAATTTCTGGACGGTTTAAAGGTTTCATGACCTTTGCCAGGGAAGGGGGGGCTCCGGCCTAACCCAAACTTAAGGGGGGGCCCCGCGAAATTTCGGGCCCCTTTTTCGCCCCACCACCTTGCCTTTGGGACAAGGTTCTTGGCACCCGCCCCCCAACGCTTGGGTTCGTTTCGGAGAGCCCGTCCAAAAGCTTCCTGAATTTTGTTTTGGCGGTCTCCAAGAAAAGAATAAAATTTTAACTGGGCCCGGTTTCCCCCTTTGGCCCTTTTTTGTCCCCCCAGAAGGGGCCTTTGGGGGGGGAAAAAGCCCTGCCCCCATCCCTGCCCGGGTTTTTAAAGGGCGCGCGCCGAACCCGAGAGCCAAACCCCACCCCCGAGGGGCAAACCACCCAGCTCACCCAGTGGGGCTGTTTTCCAGAATATAGCGGCCCTTTTCCGTGCTTACTAGTCCCCCCGTGTCGGTTTTTGGGGGGAATGGACTTTTCCGGACACAGATTTCAGACAACACCTTGCTATTTTTTGTGACACGTGGCCCGGCCAGGGGAGGGGCCCCTTTTCTGGGGAAAAAAATTGCCTGGGTCGGCACTGGGATTGGGGTCAGGCAAGGGCCATGACGGGGCGGGGCCCATCTGTGGGCCCCCAGGGCGGGAAAAATCAACTTTCCCCAAAAGGGTAAAAAAAATGGGAATGCCGAATTTAAAGGGTTTTGGCTTGAAAAAGGTTTGGGGTTTTTAAAATTTTTCTTTTGTTTCCCCAAACCCGGAAACAGAAGGCTTTGGGTGCTAATGGCCGCTGTACGGCCCTGCAGGTCGGGCAACTGGCGGGAGGAGAAAGGGGGAGGATGGGTCTTTGGTTGGGCTGGGGTACTCCCCCGGGGGGACGGTTGGAGGCTGAAGCGGAGGCTGATCCCTGATCATGACCTGAAGACATTGGGGAGTTTTAAGGGAAAGCTTTGGGGGTTTGGGGGAGGAGGAGGGGGGGGAAAAAAAAGAGGGTGTGGGCAGTGGGTTTGGAAGCCCCGGGGTCGATCTGCCTTTTTTGGGGCCAAGTGTTGCCTCCATTTCAAATCATGGGATTCGCCCGCATGTGACTAGACATGGGTTTGGGGTGGGTTTAAAAACCCAAGATTCTTGGGCCTTCCCCTATTTGCGTTTAAAGGCAAAGGCGGCAAAAGACATGCTTGCGTTAATCAGAAGGGGGTTGTCCAAAGAAGGGCCCCGGCTTGAGGGCCCTGGGTTTTGGGTTGAGCGATTCGTTGACCATCGATATTGGTCGATTGGGGCCCATATTTTGACCATCATCAAAAAGATAGTCGAAAAGTGAATTGGGTTTTTGGGGGGGGTTATGAAACGTTTACCATTAAAGTCATGGGGGAGCAACAACATCTTCTTTTTTACACCCAAACAGGGCTGGGGGAAGCTGGAATTAAAATCCACAATAGCCCAAAAGGAAAACGTGAAACATCTTAGGCAAAAACACTTAGGGTTTTTAAAAACCACAGAAAAAAAATTTACACACCCCTTCACTATCCCAGGGCTTGTTTCCGCGCATTCCCTTAAACCCTCATCACCCCAAAAATTAAAAAAATGCCAGAAGGCAGTATTTATTTGAACCCAACTTACTTTAAAAAGGGCATTGAATTTTCCCTGTCCCGGAACGCAGCATGACCCCAAACCTGCAGACCCCCCGAAATTTAAAAAAATTTCCGGGGGAAAAAAAAATCTTTTTAATAAACCCTTTTTTGTTTTAACTGGCCCTTCTATACATGTCCTGGGGCCCCAGCATGAGCCCCAAACCTTCATGACCCCCCGATTTTAAAAGTGCCGGGAAAAGGGGTCTTTTTTAACCACCATTTTAGTATCACTGGGCATTGACTATAACCTGTTTCCCGGGCCAAAAGCATAAACCCCCAAAACCCCAAGACCCCCCGATTAAAAAAGGGGCCGGGAAAAAAGGGCCTTTCAACACCCTTTTAGTTTCCCCTGGGCATTTGGGCTTAAACCCGTCCTGGGCCACCAGCAGGGGCCCCCAAACCCTTTATGAACCCGATTTAAAAAAATGCCCGGGAAAAAAGGGGGTCTTTTTAACCCCCTTTTTTGTTTTACTGGGGCATTGAATTTAAACCCGTCCGGGCCACAGCATGACCCCCAAAAACCCGCATTTACCCCCGATTAAAAAGTGCCGGAAAAAAAAAAAGAGTCTTTCAACCCCCATTTTAGTTTTACTGGACATTGACATACCTGTCCTGGGGAAAACATGACCCCAAAAACCCGCAAAGACCCCGATTTTTAAAAAGTGGGCCCGGGGAAAAAAGGGGTCTTTCAAAACCCCCCATTTTAGTTTCCCCCTGGGCATTGACTATTTCCCCGTCCCTGGACCGCCCGTATACCAATAAACCTGTCTGACCCCCAAATTTTAAAAAATCCGGGGAAAAGGAAATCTTTGAACCACCCTTTTAGTTTAAAAAGGAAAAAAAACTATATCTGCCTGTACCGCCCAAAAGACCCCTTAAAAACCCGTCTGACCCACAGTTAAAAAATGCCAGAAATATTAGTTTTTTCAACCACCATTTTAGTTTTATGGATATTATACGCCCCCTTTTCCGGGGGTTTTGCTTGCCCCTCCGTTTTGATGCGGACCAATTGACTTTTACCCCCGGAAAAAACGGTGGGTTAAAGCTCCTGTTTCCCCCCAGGTGCCCCTTTTTTCTTGGGATTCTTTTTCCCTTTTTTTAAATCAACGTGCTGGAGGGGGAAAATTTTCTCTGTAATTTGTTCTCTGCCATGCCCATACTCCATGTATTCTGAATAACCCCATCGTCAAGTTTTCCTGTACCTCCCCTTTTACAAATTTAGAGGGAATTTTTTTTTCCACTATTTTGTAATGCAAGTTTTTTAGTAGTTTTAAATTTTAGGAAAACCCATTTTTAAAAAAGGATGGAAAACCCCCCCATGCTTTGTTTCTCTTTTTTAAATTGTATTAAATGGGGTTGTCTCAATTAGGGATTGATAGCTAGTTAAAGATCTTGAAAAAAACAAGCATTTTCAATTGTGTCCATTAACAGTGTTACCTATTCCTGTTTCTGACAGCACCCTCACCCTTGAGCCACTCTTGACAATTTTGAAGAACAAATGTCTGTTAAAACAAAATTTTTTTTTAATAGGGCCCGTATATAGTGATTTTAAAGCAAAATGCCCCCCAAAAAAACAAGCATAAAACCTTGAGCCCGTTCGACAATTGTGAAGAACAAATGTCTTTAGAAACAACATTTTTTTATAATAGGACCTTAGTAAGCTGCATTTCAAAGCAAAATGCCCCCAAAAATTCAAAGCATGACCCTTGAGCAATTTGGAAAAATTTTGAAGAACAATTGTTTTAGAAACAACATTTTTTTTATAATGAACCTGTATATTTCACATTTCAAAAAAAGCATGACCCAAAAAAATATTAAAAATGACTTTCAGCCCCTGTTAAAAATTGTGGGGGAAATGCCACTTAGAACCACATTTCTGTTACAAAGGACATGTTTTTGCTGTATCTCACAGCTACAGACCCCAAAAAATTTAAAAATGACTTCCAGCCATATAAAAAATTGTGAGGGAGAAAGCCACTTAAAAGCCCCATTCTTTTCCAAAAGGGCCTAATTTTAGCTGTATCTACAGCACATGACCTCAAAACATTGACAATGCGAAAACTTCTTTAAAATAAAGTGAGAAATGGGAAAACGGTGTTGTAATAAAACCCTTTCTGTCTTTTACAGTCTCCCCAACAAACCCCAAAATAATGTTGGGAAAAAAAGAAAAAAAATTGAGTAAGAAATGATCATTTTTAAAAAAATTTTTCAAAAGGACCCCTTTCTGTTTTAAGAGGAATGTGAATAGACCGGCAACAATCGGGGACCTCGGCAATTTGGGGGCCCCAAATCATCAGAGTCCATGCCTGATTCATCTTGATGAAAGTCAAACGATCCACATTATCTGTGGAAAGCCGGATGGTTTTGTCTGTATTGACTCTACAGCTGTGCTGAAGGTCCGCTCAGATATGAGGCTGGCTGCTGGGCATGATATTTACACCTCTTGGCGTGGCGAGCAGCTCGGGGCCATTCGTTCCATTTTGGATACCCAGAAGTCTATTTGGGTCTGGAAACCATACAAAAACATCGGTGTTGAGGACGAGATAGTCGGTGCACATGATCTTAAGCTTGGTTCTGTGGTGTTGGGATGTGTGCCCTGCATTGCTTGCCAGTTGGTGAGGTGGTAAACAAAGATTGCCATGAGGTCACCCATTGGCTTCTGCCAGCCTTGCCTGCTGCTGCGCTACGGGCTACTTGGCACTCTACTGCTGTCACGCGCTGATGTTGTTCCACGTGACATTTGGGGAAGGAAAGTGAAGCAGAGCCACAGATGTCTCAGTTGATCAAATCAGCAAGGTTCTCCATTTCCTGCATTTTACTCCTTTTGGGTGGGTGGGTTGTTTTGTACCGGGGATCCATAGGAGAGTGGCCCCCGTAACTGTTGTTCATTTTGATGGCCTTAATGCGGAGGATCATGTTGGAGGAAATGGAGCATCATGCACTCTTGTGAGAGATGGAGCCTTGATTTTCCAAGCCTACTGGGTCGAGGGGCCATAGCTAACTGATCTTCCTCACCTTCCTCCGCCGCTTCAATTCGTGTCCAACCTCTTTCAAGGAGGGAGTCTAGTAAACGTCGGTGTCTAGGAATTCCTCCTCTCCTCCTCTCCGCTGCCTCGGCACAGCTTCAAACACAGCCCTGACTTGCCTGAGATGATGCACCCTGAGAGCTGACTGCGCACTGCACTAGCTCTGGATCCTCCGAACCTGCCTAATGAAGACCGATGAAATTGTTGAAAACTGTCGGCCTTGTGGATTTGACGAGTAAATAAGAAAAAGGCTCCGTGTCCGCCGCATCTGTGTCCATTACTCCTCCTCCGTCGCTGGCGGGGACCTGTTGTTTTAGAGTGTTTTTTTTTCCCCAACGATCGTTCCAGAAACTAAGATCACCACATGCTTCATGCTGACAAGGGGCATTGTCCGCACTGACCATTTTGGTGACTTCTTCTTCAAAACTGGCAAGGATGGTGCGAGCTCTTTCACCTGCCTCCACTCTCGGGTGTGGCTCAACACCCCCGAGGTCCCCGCACCGCTGCTTGTCAGGACCAGTGTGTGGTCACTTCGTACTGCGTAACTGCATTGGCGTTGTTGCACAATCGCTGTGGAGTATGTGGAGGGGTGGAATTCCTGTGTGTTGCCACGTCAACTAATGAGATGGTTGATGGGAGGACGAGTGGACGGCAACGGCAGCCAGGCGGGCACGAAGCAGGGTGCGGAATGGCGGTAGTGCAAATTTAGACTTCGAGCTTCCTCAAGGCAGGCACGTCCAGAGCGGTTAGCTCTTTAGAAATTTATGGACGACAAGGTTCAGGACATGTGCAGGCAAGGGATGTGCTCCAGTCTACCGTTCTTAAGGGGCCAGCAGATTTCGCAAGGTATCGCACACCACCTTGCCTGGGCACCAAGGTTCTTGGGCACCCAGCCAGGCGCTCGGTCTCGTTGCGGAGAGCCGTCCACAGCTCCTGACCTGTGTCGTGGACGGTCTCCATGACAGATTAATTTCATCCGCTGGTTTCTCTGGGCACGTGATGCCACCAGAGGAACCTTGGGGGAATGAACCTGCACCATCTGCGGTTTTGAAGAGGCGTGCGCCGAGCCTGAGAGCCTACCGTCACCCCCACCGTGATATCCACCCAGCTCACCCAGTGAGCTGTACAGAGTTTTATAGCGGCCTTGGCCGTGCTTAATAGTCCAGGTGTCGCGTGGTCAGATGGACTTTTCCGGCCACCAGATGCATGGACCGTGTGCTTGAAATTTTAGATGCACCGTGGCTGGCCAGGGCAGGGACGGCTTTTTTGGCAATAGAAATGCCTGCTGGCATTGGTATTGGGGGCAGGCATGGGCCATGACGTGGCGGAACCATCTTTGTCCACCAGACGGATAAGGAACATTTCTAAGGCCTAAAGCTGGCAATGCCGGACTATTCAGCTTTTGGGCTTTGGGATGGTTTGGGTTTATAAATGTGTTTCTTCCTGTATCCCAAACTGGAAGGAGAAGGGGTAGGTGGGTCTATGGTGGTGCTGGTGGTACTCGGGCGCATTGGAGGCTGTAATGCGGAGGCTGATCCCTGATCTGACTCTGAGAAACATGGGCAGCTGAGAAGAAGAACGCTTGGTGGTGGCGGAGGGAGGAGGAGGCGAAGACAGTGGGGTGTGGGTCAGTGGTTGAAGCCTGGCGTCTGTCTGGCCTGTTTTGGCCAAGTGTTGGCCTCCTTTTCAACTTATGCATTCGCCTGCCAGTGTGACTAGACATTGTTGGTGGTGGTTAACCACCTAAGGTTCTTGCCTTACTTATGCGTTTACGGCCATAGGCGGCATATGACATCACTGGGTGAATCAGAGGCTTGGTCAAAGAAGGCCCCAGGCTTGAGAGGTCCTGGAATCTTTTTGACGGCGATAAGCGAGGAGCGGGGTTTGCGCTGACCGTGGCTGCGGACATCTATAAGCCGGACTTCTGCGACCGCCTCTCCCTTTTTGAGGCGGAACCCGGACTGACACTCCCCATTCGTTTCCTCCTCGTCCAGTTTGATGAAGCACTCGCAAGCAAATTCTGCTGAAAAGACCACTGTTGGATCCGCAATGTCGTCATCATCAATCATCAACACTGGTGACTTGGTCGTACCTGACATTCTGCATCCCAGGAGCTGCGGGCTACAAGCAAGAGGGACTGCAAGGCGTTGCCGACCGCCCGGGTTATTTTGCCGATTGACCGGCTTCCTTCTCTCCTCCTCTGATGGCATTCAGTAACTCGGCGTCAGAGCAGAGATATCATTCCTCTTGGGCCTCTTGTCTTTTAAATGCCTTCTGACTCAACCGCATTTTGTCATCTAAGAGGTCTTAGAAAATGGATTATCACACGTGGGGGGTACACGAGTTGGACATTTGGCCTGCTTCATGTTTGGATGGAGCTGGTGATGCTGTATGACGTCATTTTGTGGCCGTGATGGGGAGGTTGAGGAGGTTAAAGAATGTCTGGATGCAGGGGCATTACCACCTGGAAGGGACAGATTGGCGACGCTTGTTCATACTGAGATTAACAGGGCCCTGACCCAGCGATGACAGGCCTTATGGTCCTGCAAACTGACGATCCGCTGGCATGGCGTGTTGTCGCCAGCACTGGAAGGAAACACCTTCTCTCGTACTCTTCCTCCTTTCCTAACCCCCGTCTTTGCTCGCTTACACCTGATTTCGTCCATGTTCGAAAGATAATATTTTGAGAGGGTTGTATGGAAGTGTTTTGGAACGTCTCTTATTTAATAGACGGCAAATCACAGCTATTCTAAAAATCCCTCAAAACAAAACAAAATTGCTATATTGAAATTTTAACTGCAAGGGGGCTCTATCCAACAAAGCTGGCTGTGCCAAATGTGAAAAAAAACAGTATCTGAAAAGTATACGGATAATACAAAGGTATGTTAGGCACCCTATCGATTCACCTGTGATGACTACAAAATTGCTGGATTTCAAATTGTAACTTGCAAGGTGATTTATTCAACAAAAGTGGCCTGTGCCAATCAGTGAAAAAAACACGTATCTGATATGATACGGATAATAGGTATTTTGGCACTATCAATTCACCTGTGGTGACTACAAAATTGCTGAATCATATTTAACTGCAAGGTGGCGCTATCAACAAAGTGGCCTGTGCCAAGTAATGAAAAAAACACGTATCTGAAATGTATTACGGATAATAAAAGGTATTTTTGGACTATCCAATTCACCTGTGGTGACTACAAAAGTGCTGGATTCAAATTTAATGCAAGGGTGGCTTATCACACAGCTGGCCTGTGCCAAAGTGAAAAAAACACGTATCTGAAATGTACACGGGATAATAATAGGTTATTTTTGGCACCTATACAATTCACTGTGGTGATACATAATTGCTGATTCTAAATTTAACTGCAAGGGGGGCTCTATCAACAAAGATGGATGTGGCAAAAGTGAAAAAAAAGAAAAAAAAAAGAAAAAAAAATAAAAAAAAAAATAAAAAAAAAAAAAAATTAAAAAAAAACACGTATCGAAATGTATTAGGATAATAAAAGCAGTATTTTTGGCACCTATCAATTTCACCTGTGGTGACTACAAAATTGCTGGATTTCAAATTTAACTGCTAAGGTGGCTCTATCAACTAAGCGGGCCTGCGCCAAAGTGAAAAAAACATGTATCTGAAATGTATACGGATAAATAAAAGGTATTTTTTTAGGCACATTATCATCCTGTGATGACTACAAAATTGCTGGATTCAAATTTTAAACTGCAAGGTGGCTCTATCAACAAAGCTGGACTGGGCAAAATTGAAATAGAACACTATCGGAAATGTATTAATATAAAATAAAAGTGGAATTTTGTCTTTGCTACCTAACAAATAGACCTGCAGTTACTAGAAAAAGATCTGTTTCCTAATATAAGTCACGCGCCCAATAGCCAATTAATATTTCAACAGGAAAAATGTTAATATAAGCTATTGCAATGAATCGTTACACTAAGTCTGGGTGCAAATATTCCAGTATGTTTAAAGAGCTTGTCTGTGTTCGACCCCGCGGGGCGACACCCCCGCTCCCCCGTGACTTTGACCAGCAGGTAGATGCTCTTTAAAATTCTCTGCCCTTTAACTACCTAAAATCTGCAAATCTGCTGAATCTACCTAAGTTCTAAGGAATCACAGCTAAAAGTAGAGCTGTCTCTGTGAACAAATAGAATAATTTCGCTGAGTGTTTGCTCAGACGGCAGAGCGCACAATCCTACTGCTTTTAGATACTGACACACACGATCATAGAACAGGATGGGCTGTTCTATGAAACCGAGGTCATGTGATTTTTCCAGCAATCGCATGCATACACATCCAGTCATGACGTCGCACACACATCGCACCATGCTCTATTCGGTGAGCTGATTTGCTGGCCGCCTACCAAAATTGTCAGGAAGCGCTGAAAATGGCACGATATTAATAAGATTAGTGTCAGATTTTAACTAAATTATCACGGATCGAAAAAATCCGCTACATAAAAACCGTGCCGATTTCAACTTTGTCGATAATAATCGCTCAACACTAATCATGATACAATCAATGATACATATCAGCAATCAGAAGAGCAAACCGATAAGTAATGTAAGTCACCCTAACCGGTGACATTGTGGATGGGAGTCCCGTCTAGAAGGTCCAATGGTGGAGAGTTCTCAGCAAGGAGCGGGACCAGGAACCGGAATAGTAAGGGAGAATTAGAAACAGCAGGACCCTATGAGTCGAGACTGCCTCAATTAAGCTGAGGGGTTAGAGGCACCAGTGTCAATAACAATACAATAAATACCCGGCACCATGGCCACAGCTCTCAGAAAGTCAGAAATGAGGTCTCATCCTAGAAGGTTGGCTCTCTGTGCTCCGCTGACGGTGCCGGACCCTCTGGGACTTTGGAGTGGTCGGTTGGAGTTGCTGAGGCTGGGCTCCCGGGGGCAGAAACTTGTAGTAAACGTTATCCGCAGATGATATGGCCATGTTGCCCAGTCCGGTAGAGCAATATCCGGGAAGTCGGGGCAGCAGCATAGGTGTGGGTAGATGTCGGAGAGCGCAGATAAGAGCTTGTCCTTGCTGTTTGATTTGGAGGGAGAATGGAAATCCCCCTAATGTAGGGTTTTTTTCTTGTTTGGGGGACAGTCAGTAGCGGTCTAAGCGCCGTATTTGCGGAGGGTAAGGGTGCGTCTTGGACAGGTCAGGGAAATGACCAGCTTTGGTCGACCGATGCTCAATCTGCTGCTTCATGCGGGGCTTCGCGCATAATTTCTATCTTTGTGATTGTAGTGGGTGACCTGTCATATAACATCTCTCGGCGAGTTGCATCCAGACTCTGCGGGTCGTCGTTGCGCTCCGGTGGGCTCTATCAATTCTATAAACGTCCCTCTGGGCCCTCCTAGGATGTGTAAAACTTTTCGTGAGTGTGGGAATTAACTCCCAGTTTTCACGGCTTCTGGGAGCCCTCTCAGCTGAAACCATTATTGCGCCTGTTTCGGTTCTCCAAAGTCATCCAGGTGCGTAGGGAGAGTTGTAGATGACGGGAATGGGTGCCTGGGTTCTTGCAGTGGCTGTGGTGTCCAAATTGTGTTTGAAAGATTGGTTTATGATAGCGGTAGTGATTCTGGTTTTTTCAAGTGTGTCAGTCTAACTTGGAGATCTGTCACATTCATCTGGACTGGGCTCAATTCCTGTTTCCAAGCTTGTTGCATCTCTCTGGCCATATTTTGCACATCTAGCTTAGATGGTAGGAGAGAAAGGAGCGCCTTAAGTTCGGGGTTAGACTCCGTGTGCCATGAGGGCGTCGTCAGGCGGGATGTGAAAATTGTCGCTTGGGCTTTGTAGGGGACACCTGAGTGCTTATGTATGGGAACAATGGGAGGAGAGTCTCTAACGGTCCTGTTGCATGTGAAGGGCCTATCACCCCCAAGGTCGGAGGAATTCGGGCTAGAGGCCCAAGAGAAGCCATCCAATGCCGGAGGTACTGCAGCAATCTGGGTCCCATAGAGAGGTCCTGGTGAGGTCAGGGCGGCAGGGGGTCCATCATCTCTGGAGCCGCCACAGAGGACTGTGCGACCGCAGCGTCCATTGTGTGAGCCCCGCCATCGCCCCAAGACACACCAGGCCCCCCCCCCCCAGGGTGTGTGAACGAGGAGGCATGGCCGTGGGGATGAAGCAGGCAGACAGGTCCGCTTTTGTGGGTGGAATATGCATATGGGATTTCTCATAGTCCCTGCAAGAATGCGATGCTTGTGAGCTAGGTCTTTCACTCTCTAAATGCGGCGGAGATCGTTCCGCTACATCAGATCCAGAGTGCCAGGCAGGCATATGCACACCGAGCCGCGGGCACGGGATGGGCTCCGCATGTGAAGCGGCTTTATATGATGCAGCAGGCTGTAATTTTTCCGGCATGGAAATTGAGGGTGGAGTCTCCACAGCAGAATCCCCCAAGCCTGCAGAGTCAATGGTCTGTGGACCCTCAGTTGGCCAATTGGCAGAGCAGTTTAGGGGTGATGTCGTGTAATTGTCCCCATAGAGCGAGGTCCACCCGCATTTGCGGTTGCCTGGGAGTGTGATCGTGGCATTGGAGTCTGGCAAGGACCTTAGGCGCTGGGGTTCCGGTGGTCTGGGGTGTCCCATTATGGGGAGGCAGGCTGTCTCCCCCTTTACACTGACCTGCTTGCTGGCAATTGTCTCCTCCGCCGCATGCAGAGTGATGATCCGGGGATCGGGAGCCTCGCTGCTGCGATACCTGGATGTCTCTTGGTTGTGAGGAAGCGCTGCAGTGTCGGGCCTCACCGTCCCTCCTCTTGTGCCTGGCTGGCGGTTGTTCTGCGCTCCGGCGAGCAGACGCCAGCGCAGTTCGGTGTCTCAGGCAAGGGAGCTGTGGACTTGGCTGTTAATGCTCGTGCTCTGTGAGGATGGCGGGAAGATGGTCGCCGGATGTTATCCGTGCGCTGGGTGAAGAAGGCCCCTAGTCCTCCAGCCCCGGAGCGGGGCGAAAAAGTTTGTAAAGCTGCAGTCCTGTGTTCAGCTAGTGGCTCGGCAGGCCCATGCTGCCTTTTTGTTAGACGCCTTTGTTCCATTCTCTGGTGTCTTTTTGAGTGTTTCAAGCAAAGTCCCAGGAGGAGCTCGTGCAGGCTCCAACCGTTCTCCTACATGGCAGACCACGCCCCCCCCCTGATCTTCTCTTTTTACAAAGAAAAATTTTGACTCTTTAATTGCTGAACAGATAGAGATCAGGAGCATTATGCTTTGCTGTCAGGCGGCAGAGCAACATTTATCTTTCTATGTGAATACGAAAATGTGAATCACTCTGCTGGTCTTGGTAGCTTCCTTTCATGAACAATTATACAGCTCTGTAACTATCATTATAACCAGCATCTTGTATACATGTCTATACCTAGCGTCAGCCAAAACTAAACGTATTGCAAAAAAACTTTCGAACTTGTGAGGGGGTTTGGGGTTCCACAATCAGCATGGGCAGGACAGCGCCCTGGTGCCCCCTTCCCCAAAGTTTCCCCACCTGTTTGCACTTTTTGGGGGAAATGAAAACCCGATTCCTCAGGTTTAATTTTCACCTGAGGCTGCAGCAAAGCTTTTTTTTAAAACCCTTAAAAAAGCCCAAAAAACCCCGTATCGGACCGTGGGGGTTACGGCCCCCTGCCCCCCTTTACACTGTCCCGGGAAAGGGCCCCCTTAAAGCTGTTATATTTTACCTAAAAAAATGAGTAGTGATTTAAACATCACTAACTAACCCTCCCCTTTTTTCTCCCCCAAGCCCCTGTTCTGGGGTGGCACATCGAAAGAGTTTTTGGTGTGCTGTTTGGCTACTTTGTAACCCCCGGGGTGTCCTGAGGGGACTGTCCAGCATGACAACCCTAAATAATTTTTCCTATCCATACAGCAAATAATATAAAATTTATATAATTATATATATTATTTCCCACGCCACTGGATGGGGTTGCAGCGTGGGGGAATAAAAGAGTTTTTAGGTTTCTGGGGGAAACCCGGGGGGGGGGTTTTCAGTGAGTTATCCCCTTTGTTATTATTCTTCACAGCACACATCAAATTTAAAACGGGTTTCCCAAAATGTAGGGCAGTTTAACAGGCTTTATTCAAGTCCTTTTCCCCCTACAGTAACTTCAGCAAACATCAATGATAACGGGCCAATGAAAATTTGCCCCGGGATTCCCCAAGGGGTTTTAACTGCTAAAGGGGGGTAATGACTCACAGATCCCTGGGGGTTTCCCCAGTCAAAACCCCTGTCACTCCTGAGTGTGATTGTTTGGCTGTTCTTTTCAAGGGTGGGGAAAAGGCGGCAGCATCACACAGGATTCTTTTTTTACTGTCTCTCATTTTCTCTGTGCCTTCACTCGTCTCATAGGACCTAAAACTCCCCCGAATCCACTCCTCCAACATGTTCCAGAAAACTTCGGTCCCCCCCCTTTTTTTCTACATGCACAACATAGGTTTGACTTTTAGCCCTCTGCTGAAAACCCAATCATGCGTTTGCTGGAAACTTTTGGCGCCCCCCAAGGGAAAGGAGAAGAAACTAATTTACCCCTTGTGAACAGGACATTAAGCTTACCCCGGGTCACTTTTCCCCCCCCCTGGATTAATTCGTCCCCCGACTTTAAAAGGCAACTTACAATATTTGGGGACAGCCCCATAAAGAGTCTACTAGATTTCTAAGTTTAGTCGGTTTAGGCATTTCCCTTTAAAATAAGTTTTATCTCTTAAGTGTTTAAAGGGGTCTTCAACACTCAAAAGTAGCCCAGTGTCTTACGGGTTTCCATTTTCCCGTTTCTAAAATTGTAGTACAAATTTTCTGGGCCTTTGCCTCTATTTACAAGAAAATTTGACAACCTAAAGATTTTGCCCAAAAATAAAGGAACAATGTAAATTATTAAACACCCCCAAGCTATCTTTTTGTATTGTTTGATTTTTCCCCTAAAAAAGAAAAAAGAGAAAGAGCAAACAACAAAAAAAATTTCAATTTAAAAAAATTGACATTTATATTTTTGGGGGGGAATTTTTTCCGCCCATCTTAAACCAGCCCCTTTCCCCTATGCTAACTAGCGGGAAAATTTTCTTTTATTTTTCCCGCCCCCTTGAACAGTCTTTTAAACCATTTTGGTCTTTCCAGGTGGTCGTAGGAAAGTACTTCCCCAGGCTGTCTTCCCTGTTTGGGCGGGAAATAATACCTTGTTAAAAAAACATTTTCTTGGTAGGGGCACTCGGTTCCCCCAAAGTTTATAAGTAAGCTTTCTTTGGGTTTTCTTTTTTCTCTGGGGAAAACCCTTTCTTGACAATTTTCGATTTTCTGGTTCATCAGTCTCTGCGATTCTAGTTCAGGTTCTTCTGTGGTTCACCCTTTTGGTTTTTCAGTTGTAATTGAATCAACATTTCTCAAATCAACAACTGGATTTTCCCTTTTCCCTGGAACTTAAAATCTTTCGTCTGGGTTTTTGGGTGAAACTTTCTGCATTTTAAATTTAAATCAATAACTCCTGTGGCAAAAATTTCTCCAGCTTCGGGATTTAAGTCCCTTTTTTTTCTGCTGGCATACGAAGCATATGGTGGGGAAACCCTTCCCCTCATCGGGAACTTCTGAGTCATTTTCTAAAAGGGCAAAATTTTTAAAATTGTGTTTTTTTGGGGCCCCCGGTCTTTTTTGGTGTTTGCTTAAAAGGGAGGGTTTCCTCTTTAAAGGAAAGGGTAGTCAAAAAGGTATGGGCAACGGGTTTTCCGGGATGAAAAGAGTCTTGTCTTGTTACCCCTGTTTTGGGTTTTAATTTTCAAAAAACCGGGGCTTTTTTTCCACTCTTTTTTGCCCCTACAACATAAAACTTGCCCTTCCCCCAGTTTGAACAAAATTTTTTCCTGGTACCCCTTTTCTTGAAAAGTTTCTGCTAACCACGGTCCCTGAGGGAAAATTCTCCCTCCATGAACTTCCTGTCATAAGGCTTTTCTTTTTGCTCTGCCCTTCCGGTAACAACTTTTTAAGCAATCTTATATGCCTCGCCATGCGTTCTTTCCATGCACGAACAAAATTCTGGGTAATCTTAAAAGGTCTCTGACACGGGAACGAACACATTTAATGGTAACCCCAAATTTTAAAATGCAAAGTCTTTAAAATTTTATTTTTCGCTGCCGTTTTTTTCCGGATTTGTTGGTAGGGGCCGTGGGTTTTGGGCAAATTTGGTGAAAAATTGGTCCAAACCATAAGAAATTCCCCAATCCCCTTTTACACTTATCCGGGTTTTAGAAAGTCTATGGGCCCAACCCCAATTTTCAACGGGTATGGGGTTTAATGTTCCCCCTTTGGGGGGTCTTGTCAGTTTGTTGGGCCGCTTTTCCTTTAAACACCCCAAAACTTTTGGGTCCCCTAAGGGTTTTAATATTTTTTGCATGTATGGCCAGAAAAAAAGGGTTCAGGGGAAAGGGTTTCACTGTTCTCTCAATTCAAAAGTGTCCCATACTTCAAAAGGGTTCCCTTAACACCCACCCCGATGGTAAATTTTTGGGGGAAAATACCAACTGCGGTTTTGGGGCCCCTCTTTTGGGGGTAAGTTTTTCCCTTCTGAATTGAGTTGAAATTAGGCCTTTTCCTCTCAACAAGAGGCTTTTTAGCTGGAGCCTCGGGGTGCCCCCTCTCCTTTATGGGTATTTGATGTAGGGAGCAATCTTCCAAATGACTTTGTCTTCTTTCTGAGTCTTCTGAAGTTTTCTTTTGGAAATTTTTAAACGGTTTGAAAAGGAAAGAAGCTTTTTCCAACCTTTGTTGTCTTTTAACCAAAGGGGTTTGGGGCCCACCCAAAAAACCTTTTTTTTGGAGGGTTTGGGTTTAATTTTTCCCCCCGGGGGGGGGGGGGAACCTTTTTAATGTTTTTTTCCCCCCCGGAAACTCATCATGGGTTTCCAAAAACTAACCCTTTTTCCCAAGCCCTGTTGCATGAATTCTTCGGGTTTCCCCTAAGGGCTTCTTGGGACAATAAAACTAAACCAGCATTAGCTTTTCCCCCGGGGGAACGATTTTTAAATGTGAAGTTAAAATTTCTCCCTATTTCTTGCCCCCCAAAATTCTCCCTTTTAAAAATTTGAGTTTTGCAGTATGCGGGACATGGGTTAGAGGGTTTCTTGTCTGTGTAAACCAAAAAACTCTGGGCTGTTAAAAGAAAATCTTGAATTTTTCACGGGAATGGGCCCACTTCAGGGCTGGGTCCCTATTTTTCCCAAAAGGGGCAGATGGTAGTTTTTTCAGCTGCTTTAAAATTTCGGGAACCAAGCCAATGACTCAAACTTGCCATTTTGGACTTTGGGTACAAGACTGCCCAAATTTCCCATTTGTGATGCATCACAAAAAAGTACAAATGGAACATTGAAGTCGGGTTTCCCCCCATAAACTGGGGGTTTTTTGACTAGACAGGTCAGTAAACTGTTCCGGGCACTTTTGGGTTGGCCCCGGGGAAGGTCCAGTTATAAGGTTGAGGGGCGGCAGAAGGGAAAAATTTCTTTGCTTTGGGTTTAGGTCTGCCTTTGTTCAATTTCTTTTCTTTGGGTCCCCCGACTTTGAGGTTCCCAAAAGAGAGCATAACGGGACTGCAATCTTGGAAAAATTTCGGATGTAAGCCCGGGGGTTTTCAAAGAATAGGAAAGGCCTCCGGAAAAAACCTTTTTCAATTTCTCAAAAGGGTGGGGGTTTTGTTTTAAATTTCCAAAATTCACTGGGGCAATTTAAAGCTGGAACCCAAAGTAAAAAATCCCATTTTTCCAGACACATTTTTCCCGGGAAACCTAAATTTTTCCCCTTTTGAATTAGTTTCCCAAAACTTCTTTGTGCCCACCCTTGGGCCCCCCATTTTTTCTGGTATCGCTGCAAAGAAAAATTTCTTCCCTTTCCCCCTTTTGTTAAAAAAAATTCCCTTACTTTTTTTATCATTGTCATTCTAGGGTATGGCTAACAAAGGGTCACCCTCTCGGGCCCCTCCTTTTAAGATCCCCATGTTCCCCGGGAAACCCGGGCCGGAGCAGAACTGAGCCCAAAGTAAATGGGGGAAACCCCCCTCTTCAAACCCCCCAGGGGGGTTGTTTTTAAAGTTTTAATGGGGGGGAAATTCTTCTACAAAAACCCTTGGGATGGTGGGCCCTTTGGGCCTTTGGGTCCGGCCTGAGAAAAGTATTTTTCCAACAAATTTTGTCTAGCATGCCCCGGGTTTCCTTTTTTTTGGAAGACGGCCCCAGGAAACTGACTCTGGTTCACTCCTTTTTAAAAACCCAAAACCCCCAAGGTCTCGGGCCCTCCTTCTTTCAACACAAAAAAATTGGGGGTTTAATAAGATGCCCTTGGGGATTCTGAACCCAAAACCCCGGTTGATGAGGTTTTTAAAAGGGAAACTCTTTTACTTCCTTATGTAGGGGTTTTAAAGGCACGGACCGTAGCTCTTTGGGTTTTAACGGGAAGATAGTGTCCTTAAGATTGATTTTCATTGGGAGTGATGGAATAAAAACCAAAATCAGAACCCCCCCTTTGGAGAATGCATGAAAATCCTTTTCTTAACTTTTGTTCACAAACGTTGTTCTTTCGGGCAAGCTTTTTGGCTCAAGAGACACGGGGGGGTCCCACTGTTCTCTGGGAGGACTTTCCCCTGCTAGGGGGGCCCAAAAACCCCTGTTAACATGGGGTTTGGATAGTGCTCCCCCGAAAAATTTTAAAAATTGGCCCAAAATTTGGGGGGTACACTGTTTTTAAGCTTAAAGGGTTTTCCCCAATTACATTTTTAGGGCCCAACCTCCCCTTACATGTTTGGAGGAGTTTTAATTTAACACGGGGCATTTTGCAAACCCCACGGGTAAGGAAAAATTTTCCACCACAGCCCTCCCCTGTAAGGGATTTTTCCCGGGAAGCTGGGGTGGGATTTGTGGCACAAACAGCTTCTCTGTGCCGTCTTTCTTTGGTCCCCCCCTCACACCAACTTCACTCCTAAGGCGGTGTTAGCTGGAAAGTAAGGGGGCCAAAGACCTACTTTGATTTCTCTGAAACCCCCCCCCCCTTCACCCTTTTTTTTGTTTTTCTTTTTTCCCCACAACTTTTTTGGTTTCCCTTTGTCCCCCCCCAATGGGCAAAGGATGTTAGCCACAAAAACTCCCAACGGGGGTTTAAAAGGAGCTTTTTTCTGTGGATAAATTTCCCCCAAATCAAAATTGAAAAACCCGATGTTTGGTTTCCCTCCCACACAGTCATTGTGATGGGAAAAGGCACTAATAATCAATGGTATTGCGTTTTTGGCAGTGAGCTGAAAAGTCACTTAAACCCCGGGGCCCTAAAAAGGGTACCCTTTTTCTGGTTCACCCTCCCCAAAAAAATTCTCCGGGGGCCTATCATTTTTTTCCACTGCCCGGGGGTTGTGCATGGGGGTGATATTTGGTTTTTCCCCAAATTCTTCTTTAGAATAAAAGGTTTTGGGGGGGGCCTGTATCCCACAGGGGGTTTCAAAAAATTTTCAAACCTTTAATTTTAAAATTGGTCTTGGGCACTTTTCACCAAAAAGGGTTTTGAGTCTGTTCGGTTTTCCCCGATATTTTTTTGGCTTTTGAGCAAAAAACCAGTAGAGTGCCACACTGAATCCCTTGTTTGACAGGTGATCGGTCCCTTTTGAAATTTTTTGGGAAACGGTCACCCCCCGTGGGTGTTGGGTTTGGGGACGCCTTTGTGTTGAGGTTACTTTTCCCCCCCCAAGAACCCTTTGTCTTTTCGCTGCTTGAATCTTGGCACTCTACCCCTTTTTTTGATAATGTCCCCCCTTGCCCACATTTAAGCCTTTTGACAACATTAACTATCTTGATTGGAGTTTTGGCGGCCTCACTGGGAGGGTGTCTTCTATTTTGGAAAATTCCCCTGTGCCTTGCTGGTTTTGACTTGGTTTACCGGGTGTATAATCCCGCTTCATCTCTGCTAGTTCCGCCCGGGAAATTTTATCACTACTTCCTCCCGTTGGTGTCCCTTTTTTTTTCCTTTAAAATGGTTTCCCCTGGGGTGATTTTTGAGGGGGATGGGGAAGAGGTTTTTTTGGGTCCCTGTTACCTTTTTGGCTCACGTCATTGGGGGCAACCCTTTTGGTTAGGGCTCTCTTTCCCCTAGTCTTACCAGTAAAAAAGCCCTTCCTTTCGCTTTGGGTTTTCCTTTTAACAAGACTAGCTGCCTCATTCTCTTTCAATCAAACTTCATCTGGATAAAAAGGGCCCCCAAGGTACTGTTTTTAAAATGGGAAACATGATGTTTTTTAATTAAATAACCCCCGTCCTATTGACCCAGGAACCCCCTTTTTTAAAAAAGCCCCCATCAAACCTCTTCCCCAGCCTCTTCTTCTCTGATTCAAAAAAACCCGTTTTTTTTTTGAGTGCCCAAAGGCTCTGAACAAGAAGTCTTGAGGGGGCTCTTTTTTGGGCCTTGAGAGAAATTTAAAACAGTTGGTGATTTCAAATCAAAAAGGGGCTTTCCCTTTTTTTTTAGTGCCCTTTTTAAAAAATTTTTCTTAAAATGGGGCAAGGTTTAGGTTGGTCTTCAATCTCTAAATTTTCCCGAATGCAACCCTTTGGGGTAAAAGGTTTCACTTTCCCCCACAATAAACTCTCTCTCCTGAAAACCCCTTTGTATCCCCAAGTCTATCTGGTGAATCAGATTAGTGTAAGACCGTCTCTCTTTTTGTTTTTCGTTCACCCAAATTTTCCAAATTTTTTTTTGAATTTTTTTGGGAGGGTTATTCTTTTTGGGCTGGTTTTTTCTTTATGTCTTGGAGCAGATTAAAATTTAAACAAAGGGCTGACCCCTTTCTCAACGTTTTTTGCAAATTTCCTGGGACTGTCTTTTTTTTAAAGCATTTTTTTTTGGGTTTTTTGCTCCTTCCTTTTGTCCTTTTGGGGAAGGGCATGTCACTTTCTGGTTTGCCTGAACCCCGTTTTTTCCCCCGCTGCAAGCTGTCAATAAAATTTAGTTAGTCTTTTGAAAAAAGGCCCCAAAATAGCATCCCCTTCCTACAAAATTTTCCCTCTTAACCCGTAATAGATTCAGGAAATTCCAAAAAATGTCGGGATTATGTGCCCGAGCCCAATTTTGGTCCTTTTGGGTATTTCCATAAAATCTTGCGAAAATGTTTCCCAGTTCTGCATAGGACCCCGGGAGCGAGACTCATGTCTTATTGATGGGGTTCCCCCCCCCCCAAAATCCATGGCGAATTTGTGTGGATTTTCCTTTTTTTGTGTGGCCCTTTTTAAAACTTGAATTAAAAAGGGGGTTTATTTGCCCAACCCCAAAAAATAACCGCTTTCCAAAATTTTTGGAAACCAAAAAAATAAATTTTAAAAATTTTCCAAAAATCTTGCATTTTTCCTCTGTTTTCCTAAAAAAAAATACAATGAATTTTTTTCCTCAATGGCTTTTCAGTTCCCTCAGTAACAGACCTGTAAAAAAATATCCTGGGGCGTTTGTTCAATGAGATAACAGAGGTGAGTAAACCCCACAGGGCAGCAAATGTCCGTCATTTTCCGTGCTGCCCGACATTTAAAAAAATTTTATTTTTTTCAAGGAAACCCCGTCTTTAATTGGGGGGTTTTGTTTTTTGGGGATCCGAAAAGAAGCCTTCCAAATAGTTTGAGAAACAAAACTAATCTAATTGCATCTGAAAGCACAAGGGGGGCCCGTACCCAAACACAAAAGGAGCTTTTTGCCCAAATTAGTTGAAACCGGAAGTGACAGGAGAATTTCTTTCATGCAAACTTTGAAACCCTGTGGGGGGACAACTCCTTTAAAATTTCTGCAGGGGGACCTGTGCCTTTTGCCCGACCAAATTTTTTTTGCTGGGGATATAATGGGGTAGGGAAGGCGTAAACTATCCCCCAATCTTGGCCTTCGGCCCTTGCCCGGTAAAGTGGGCAGAAAACACTGGCAGGAAAGCGCTGAGAAAACCCTTTTCCCCTTTTGCTGGGGAAATCTTCCCTCCAGCTCTGGTCTGGCCCCCTGGAGGGCCCCTTCCCGGTTCCTGGGGCCCCCCCAAATTTTCAGGGTGTTCACCCCTGTTTTTTTCTTCCGATTCCACTAAAAAACCCCCTACGGGCCCCAAAAAGTTAAACCACAAAACCCCTGTGATAGGGTTTCCGCCATGGGCTTAAAAGAAAAGTTCTTTAGGGTTCTGAGGGGAAATGGGGGGGGGGGGGGGGTTGGGAGTGAGTTAGGCCCCCGTTATTATTCTTTCACAAGGGCGCCATCAAAGTTAACAGGTTTACTTGGGGAGTTTTTTAAAAAGGCTTTATTCCAAATCCAACTCCATACAGTAACTTTTAGAAACTCAATGATAACAGCAATTCAAATGGGTCCCGGCATTCCCCACAGTTTTAACCCGCTAACAGGGGGGTAAAGAGCTCACAGATCCTGAGGGTTTTAACCCGTCATATCCTGCCCCCTGGCTGTGATTCTGGCTGTTTCTTCAATGGGGTGGGAAGGGGCAGCAACCCCAAGGTTCTGGGCTTTACTGTCCCCCTCCCTTTTCTGTGCCCCTTTACCTTTTTCATTTGGCCTAAAAAATACCCCGAATCCACTCCTAACCCGTGTTCCACAATTTGTCCCCCTCCCCCTTTTTTTAGCATGCCCCAACATGGTTTTTATGTTCAGTCCCCGCTGTAAACCAAACCCTTTCCGTTTTGCTGGTTTTTTTGGCGCCCTCTAAAGGCCAAGGAGAAGAAAAATAAATTTACCCCTTGGGAGAACAGTGACCCGTTTAAACTTAAAACCCCGGGTCCCCATAAAAAAAAACTTTCCACCGGGCCCCCTTTATTAGGTACACCTGTCCAACGGCCCCGTTTAAAACTTAATTTTTTTTAAACCGCCAATCACATTGGGGGCAAATCAGTGCAAAATTTTTGGATGTTTCATGGTAAGACAAACTCCCGCGTTTAAACCCACATCATATGGGGAAGAAAGGGGATTTGGGGTGCCCTTTTAACGGGACTGGTTGGGGGCCAAAGGGGTGGTCTAAGTATTTTTAGAAAAATGCTGAACTCCCGGGGTTTTTTACGCACAACCATCTCTGGGTTTTCAGAGAATGGGCCGGAAAAAAGAAAAAACATCCCGTGAGCGGGGTTCCCGTGGGGGGAAATGCCCTTTTTGATGCCAAGGTTTAAAAGGGGAAAAAGGGGGGAACTGGGTTTGAGCTGATAGGGAAAAGGGAACGTGACTCCCCAAATTTTGCCACCCGTTTTTCAAAACCCGGGAGGCAAAGAAAAACTTTTTAACGCACAGTAAGGCGAAAATTTGAGGAGATGGGCTACAGCACGAATACCAACCGGTTTCCCCCTCCCCTTTTAGCTAAAAAACAGGAAAAATGAGGCTCCAATTTGCCCAAGTCATCGAAATTGGACAGTAAAGATTGGAAAACTTGCCTGGTCTGATGGTTCGATTTTGCTGCGGCATAGGATGGGGAGGGTCAGAAATTTTCGTCAACAACCCTAAAGCATGGGTCCCTCCCTTTGCCTTGTATCAACGGTTCCGGTTTGGGGTGGTGGTGTCCCCTGGTGTGGGGGGTTTTTTTCTTGGGGATTTTTTGGGCCCTTGGGACCAATTGACTCGTTGCAACGCCACAGCCACCTGAGGATTGTTGCTGACCATGTCCAAACCCTTTTTGGGCCACATGACCCCAAAATCTGATGGCCCACTTTCCCAGGGTAATGCCGGGCCCTGTAAAAAAGCTTGAATATCTCAGACTGGGGTTTTTGAAATGGGCAAGGGTTCACTTTTAAATCAAATGGCCTCCCCAGTCACCGATCTCAATCCAATTAAAACAATTTTTGGGGGGTGGTTTTGGGGAAAAGGGGTTCCCCCCATGGATGTGCACCGACAAAAAACTGCGGCAACTGGTTTTTGAAGCCCTCATGGGCAATTTGGGCCAAAAACCTGGAGGAATGGGTTCCAGCACCTTGGGTTTAAAAAATCTTAAAGAAAAAGAAGGGAAATTTAGGCAGTTCTGAAGGCAAAAGGGGGGCCAAAACCCCTTCCCGCATGGGGTACCTAAAAAAAGGCCGGGGAGTGTATATGCGTGGTGTGTAAAGGGTTGCATAAGTTTTTTCATGCAATTTTGTCCCCAAACCCCTTTAAAGGGTAATGGGTTAAAAAAACTAAGAAAACCCTATGGGGGCACATTTAAAATTGTTTATAACGCCATAAAAATTAAAAAAGTCGGATTTCCCCTGTGGGTGATGTACAGGCATCTGTGTGCATTAGAGTTTATCTTGTAAAAAAAAAAAATTTTAGTTGTAAAATTAAAACAATAAAAAAAATGGTTAATTTGTCCGCCCGACATCCCAATTTTTTTTCCCCTGGGTTTAATGTTATTCTAAGGGTCATTTTCAATATTTTTTCAGGTCACACTTTAGTTCAGTTTGTCTTACAAGTAAAACTGAGGGATTAAAATCCATGGGTTTTTTAAAAAATGATCAAAGTAAAAGGGTCACAGCCCCCCGACTTCAAATGCCCAAAAAAGGTTTGTCCCCTCTTTAGATTCTATTGCATATCAACAGGATATACCATAAATGTCTGATAGGAGTGGGTCCATCCTCTGCGGGGCCCTTTCCAAATTTTTAGAAAACTTTTGTTTAGAAAAAGAGTAGTGGTTTGGGCTGGCCCGAGTTTTTTTTTATTCATTTCAATTTGAAAGGGTTTAGAACTTTTCGAGTTTCCCGGGGGGCCCCTTTCCAAATAGGTTGGAGCCAAGAGGGGGAAAACCAAAACCCCCCTCGGAAAAAGTATTTAAAACTCATTTTTTTATTTTTCCATAAATGTCTTTGAGAAAAGCCATTTAAAAATTATAAAGGGGTTTAAAGGGGGGGTTTTCCCCAAAGGGGCCCAGGGAAAAGATAACTGAATTTTTAGTTTTCTTCATAATTTTTTGATATATTATTTGGGGGCCAAACAAAGGGAAAGGGTACAATAAACGTCTGTATCTAATAAAACCAAAAGCTTTAAACCACCATTCCCCCCTTAATTTTTATGTTAAAAAACCTATCCTCATTTTATAGCAATTTCTTTAAAAACCTTAAGAAAGTTAAAAGGCAACTAAATTCCAATTGATGAAAATAAATTAATACCGTTTTTTGCACTTTTTTAAAACACCAGGATTAAAAATTTGCAGACCTGAACATTGTTTAAAAAAATGATGGGTTTATAAAGAAGGGTTTAACCCGCCTCCCAGACTTTAATGTTATAAAGGTTTTAATCACAATCACATTTCCCAAATAAACTTGAATGAAATTTAGGTTTAAAAGAGAATTAAACTGTTTTCTAAACCCTTCCCTGCCCGGGTACAAGAAAACCGGTAAAAAAGCCCAAGTTAAAGTTGAAATTTTTTTCCCCTTTTTCAAATGATACGGGTGTTGGGTTTTGTGAAATTTTCAAAAGTTAAAAAAATCATTTCGAGGCAATTGAACGTTGTGTTAGTTTTTATTGTAAATTTTTAAAAAAACTTTTTTTTATAGAAATTTTTCCCTTCATTATTAGCAACCCTTTAGCCCCCAATAATTTCAACATTTTAAAGCGTTTTTTTTTGTCTTTCCTTTGTGAACCTTTAAAAATTTAATAACATTTAGGAGCCTAGGAAAAATTTTAAAACCGTCAATTTTAAAAGTAATTGGGAAAGTTTTTCAGTGGCTTTATTTAAAGATGGTAATAAAGCATACAAAAATGTAGACAGTCTATGGATCCTTGGGGATCGGGGATAACAGATACCCGACCGCCCCCTGCTGGCCCCTCTGAAACCCAAAAAGGGACCCAACCCCTACAGAAGCAAACAAGGAATAAGAATGGGGCCAAGGAGGAACACCCAAAGGGCCTGGGAGGGTTTGCCAGGGGGAACCAAACCCAAAGGAAATGCCCGGCTTGAACCCCGGAGGAACAACCGATGACTAAGACTTTCACCAGGGAAAAGGGGAAAACCCAAAGAATGCCAAACTTTGGGCAAGGGGGAAAAGGCAGGGGGAAAGGGACAGATTAGATTAGCCCGACACAGGGGGCAGAAGGGAAGACAGGGTTTTGGCAGGGAGCACAGGCAGGAACCCCCGGGTATGGACACCCGGAACATGGTCGGAAAAAACAGAGGCCCCTGCCGGAAGTCCCGTGGGTCAACAGTAAGGGCAGGGGCCCGCTGTAAGCAGAGGGTGATTTTTAAAGCCCGATTTGGCAGGGGGGAATTAGGCAAAAAGTGCAAAAAGGTGAGGCTTGTTAACCCTTGCCCTGCTGAAAGGGGACGGAAAAAAAACTGAACCCCCAGTACAGCCCCCCCCCAGGGGCCCAAAAAGGTTGCAGGAAGAAGACGGAAAACTCCTTTAAAAATGGCAAATTTTTTTGCAAAAAAACCCGTTTTGGCAGGGTTCCCTTAATTTTCAATTTAGTACTAAAAAAGATGGGAAAGAAAAAAATAATTTTTTTTAAACCGCACATTGGGTTTCCATAAAAATTTTTATTTTTTTTAAAAGGTTTTTTTCAAATGTTAATCCTAAAATGACAAATGTATATAATTTATAGTTACACAAAATATGTAAAAAATTTAAAGATTTAAAATTTTACCCAAAGGGAAAGCTTCAAAATCAACTACGGGTTTTTTAACAGACACTTAGAGGGAGAGGTTTAAAAAAACCTTTCCCGTACTAACCAAACCCATTCCCGTTTTAAAAATTTCCCTTTGGAATTTCAAATACAAAACCCCAATTTCCTGGGTTATTTTTTTTAACCAGTTTCTGCAAAAGACCCTTTGTCACCCTTTTCTGGAAGCATTCCATTTTCCCGGGAAAAAACCCGGGTTTTAATGCTATAACGCTTTATTGGGCCCCATTAAATTTCCCATTTTTTTACCTTTTTTTCTGTGATGTTAGGCTTTTTTTTTATGCAATTTTACCCTTAGTGTTTTTTTTTAAAATGAGGAAAAAAAAATTTTAAAAAGGTATTTTTTTTAAATTTATTTATTTTTTTTTAAAAGCAAAACAAGTAGCACCCGAAATTCCCTTTTTTTCTTAGTGTGACCCTTTTTCCCTCACAGACCCCCCTAGAATATCCCTTCCTGCCCGTGCCCCCCGACATTTGGGGTGACACCCCCTGATTGGGTTTGGGGCTTAGGACATTTTTTTTGCACGTTTGTACATAAAAATGCGCCGAATTTTATTAACTTGTTCTATTTTGGGGTCAAGGTTTAAACTTTGTAGCTTCAAAATGACACTTCTGGCTCAGGTAAACCACTTTTTAAAATGGGGTTTACCCGTTTTTAGCAGTTTAAAGCACCCGTATTTGCCGTAATAAAAAGCTTAAAAACAAAGTGTAGCCTTGTACCCCTTGTAGGGCGGCAGCCCCCAGCACCCCCCCCCCCCATCTTTAGGCGCATTACAAAGTTGGGTGTGGCGCTTTTTTGTTTCACCCGATATTTTGGGGTGTGCCTGGTTAAAAATACAGTGAGTGGGGTTGCGCTAGTTTTTTGGCAAAAAAAACATCAGATCCCGTTAATACATGCCGCCGTTAGCAGGCAAGTAAAAAAAAATAACACTCCAATTCTTTGGGGCTTGTTAACAGCTCAATGGGTGAACAAACATGAACCCAGTAGCTAGCATATTACTTATAGTTCTATGCCTTGGTCCTGGGAAGCTGGTATATTGCAGAATTAGTCAAACAGCACTAAAAGAGAATCCATGTCATGCAGCATTTATTCAGCCTATACATGGACCAACTCATTTTTTCCCAGAGTGCTCTGTTAATTTATTTAAAATAGAACAGTGAAAATCCCATTGTCTTTCATAATAATGCTGGGCTGCAGCACATCAGCACTACAAAACTCCTACACACAACATTAATAAGCCCTTCTCCCCAATTCAAGTTCTTGTTAGCACCTTGTCCTACAGACAGGGCATGGTGGCAATACCTAGTAATATAACCCCCAAACTATGAATAACTTAATACACAAGATGCTCATACAGTGGTCATTGCCAAATAGTTTAGCTCAACCTGTATATGACTTGCACACTGCACATTTACCAGGCAAAGGCATCACAGCACCAACAAACATTTTTCCCCAAAGACATAAACACAGTCCATTAACCTGCCCTCTAGGGTTTCTGCTGCAACAGAAACATAAAGTGCCAACATTTAAGAAGTAAATGGGTATTCCCAAATCATTGATTATCTTCAAATATGTATGCATAGGAAAATAAAGATTATTACAAAATACATTGCTGTTCTGATTTTGCTTAATTTTACAATTAGAATAGTTATTATCTTCTGCTCGCTTACACAGGCTTCACTAGTTACCAATCACCTCTTTCTGCTCTAGGATTCACCTGGCTGAAATCGGTCCCAGCTGTGTCTGATGGAGTAAGATGGAGCTTGCTTTTAACTCTCTGATCTTCTCTTTTTACAGAGAAAAGAAGTTTGACTCTTTAATTGCTGAACAAATAGAGATCAGGAGCATTAGGCCGTGTTCACACGACTTATTTCACCGCGGATTGGCGCCGTACTGCGCGCCGGATTTGCGCTGCAGTACGGCGCCTCTCCGTTGCAGGAATTACGGTAATCCACTGTTCTCATAGAGAACAGTGGATTCCGTCGCTCCTTCCCGCTCGGCGAATCCGCCGGGCGGGGAGAAAGTGACATGCACATTATCCAGGCGCAATACGCGCCGTGGATAATGGAAGTCTATGGGGCCGGCGGGCCGCGCCCCCGCCCCTGCCCCTTATTCAAGCCGGAATTGCGAGATCAATCCGGCTCGCAATTCTGGCTTGAATAAGCCGTGTGAACGAGGCCTTATGCTTTGCTGTCGGGCTGCAGAGCAACATTTATCTTTCTATGTGAATATGAAAATGTGACTCACTTTGCTGGTCTTGGTAGCTTCCTTTCATGACAAATACAGATCCGCTAACTCACATTCATAGCCAGACATCCAGCTTGGACAGTGTAATTTTGTTAAAAAAAAAAAAAATAATCTATTACCACTGTCTCTCTAACTGGTATAGCTAGGAATGGGAGGTTTCTTCAATTTATGCCTGTGATTGCTCTTGTAACTAAGCTATTGTGCTTGTTCAAATTTCTGTTTTGGATTTATCTGGCTCTGGAATTCCACTATTGTCTTGATAACTGTACTGTTTTCTGATTCGGTACTGTGCACTCTCCTGGCTTGACTTTGACCCACCTGACGTCATCTATCTATTTTTTTCCATTGTGTTGGTGCCCTGATTACCTGTAGTCTGTCTGTGATGTTTTGATACTATTATCACCTATATTATGTATAGTACTATGTTTCAGTAGGAGTAGTTTGGTATATTTTATTTGGGTGTGATTTTGTCTGTTACTGATATATTTTTTAATTGTTTATAAGATTTAATAAAGTATTGTTTTTACATTTCTATATATTCTATATAATTTAGTAAAGCATTGTTTTTACATTTCTATATGATTGTATTGGATATAATTTCTTTTGATATTTTATATAAATAGTAAAAAAGATTAAAACTGAAAATGTTTACCCTTTGAAAAGTAGAGAGGAGGAGGAATTGTAGCGGGAAATGAGAAAGCAAACCTATAAAAAAAAATTTCACCACAATTTATACCGAGGTAACTGACATTCCTGTTGATGGGCAGAGGATTGATGTAAACTTCACCTTAAGGGTCAAATGTATGAACCTGTTTAGGTCTAAAACTCACTTTTTTGCTCATAGTAATCCATGGGCAAAAGAGTGAGTTTTAGACCTAAACAGGTTCATATATTGTATGTGGCCCTAAATGTTTCACATCTAACTCAGGAAGAAGTGAAGCTCCACCTTAATAAGATTAAAGTAGACAAATCACCAGGTCCTGATGACCAGGTCCCCATGTCTAAAGGGAGTTAAGTAATGTGATGTATAGGCCCCTATTCTTAATATTTATGTATAGTAACTGGATATGTCCCAAAGGATTGGTGCATAGCAAATGTGGTGCCAATGTTCAAATAGTGGTCTAAATGTAATCCTGGAAAATGTAGGCTGGCAAGTTGTAGGTAAAATGCTTGAAGGTTTTCTAAGAGATGCTTTACTGGGCCATCCCACTGAAAATAAATATATAACACAATTCCAGCATGGGTATTTGAAGGATCGGTCCTGTCAAACTAATTTCACCAGCTTATATGAGGGGGTTAGTTCTAGACTGTTTCGGCCTGAGGCATTGGATGTCATATCTAGAATTTTCTAAAACATTTGATACTGTGCCACATAAAGGTTGGTAAGTAAAATGAGAATGCTTGGACTGGGGGAAAATATTTGCAAGTGTGTAAGTAACTGGCTCAGTGATAGAAAAAAAAAGAAATCAACACAACAGAGGATAATGTTTTATTACAAAGGGATCTGGATAAGTTGGAGCCTTGGTCAGAGGAGTGGCAGATGAATATAAGATAATTCAACATGGGAAAGAAAATACACTGCATAATTACTTGTTAAATGGAAAAATGCTGGGTAAAAGTGACATGGAGAAAGACTTGGGAATCCTAGTGGACAGTAAACTTATTTCTAGCAGCCAGTGTCAGGCAGCAGCTGCCAAGGTGGGTTTATTTCTTGCTAATTGTGAGCTCACTTCCTGTCCGTGGAACACATTATGCATTCCAAGACTCTCTTTTATTTGTGGGTTTATTTCCTGCTAGTTGTGATCTCACTTCCTGTCAGTGGAACACATTTTGTGTTCCAAGACTCTTCCTTACATGCAGCCTTACTTGCTGTTCCGGTTTTCCGGAGCTTTAGTTATTTTCAGGTGCTGTAAGTTTATTTTTCTTACACCTTTATATCAAATTGTATGCTTCTTAGTATATATGGACTCTCGATTGGTCTGTTTTTGAATTTATGTTGTGGATTATCCATTTATGATATTAACACTGACATAGGTTTTTAATTGATTGGTGGGGGCTTACATCAATCATGTTTGCTTATATTGGATTGGTTGAATTTTTGACACTCTTTTGACACTCACCATCATTCCCCTTGAGAAAGCGCAGGTGAAACGCGCATCACAGTGTCCGGTTCATTTAATCCGCTGATCCTTGGTGATGTATAGAATTGATGTTTTTGTACTTATTTAAAGTGATATTTTGATACTATTATCACCTATATGATGTATAGTACTATATTTCAGTAGGATTAGTTGGGTATTTTTTTATTTTGGTGTGATTTTGTCTGTTATTGATATATTTTTTAATTGTCTATAATAAGATTTAATAAAGTATTGTTTTTACATTTCTATATTATTATATGAATACAATTTCTTTTGGTATTCTTTGCATTTATGGTATGCATTCTATTTAATTGGCCCTTGTATTTATAGGTTTACTATTATTTATATAGTTAAAAAAATTTGGGGGGTTAATTTTACTCTCTTTGGCAACATGTCTTTCTGTCTCCAGCGTTGCTGTCTTTACCATTATTTTACATGTTATTTCTTTACTTATAGTTTTTTAGTGCCTCTTCAGTGCCCTCCTGTTTAAGTAGCTAAAGTCTTTCATTTTTTTTATTAAATCCTTGACATCTTTGTTGATCCACATTGTGTGTTGTTGTATATCTAAGACACCTACGAAGCAATCTGCTCTATGCAAAGCTTGAGAAATGCCCTTTTTTAACAACCAGTCTCCCCCTTTTTGG